>JAPYYD010006449.1:0-11157 GCA_028551405.1 Uromys caudimaculatus
GGCATTTGTGGTCTTTCATTGTTCCTATGGTTCCTAGTGTCCAACTGTGGTTCCAAGCTCCAAGTCTTCAAATGTGAATCCATAACCTGGAATAAGTGCAGAAGCAGAGAAAGTAAAAGGGGTATGGGCATGCATGGTGGAGTGCGGGGGGCATTGGAGAGAAGGGTAGCAGGATGTATGTGATCTGAATGGGAAAAGGGAGGTGTAATTTTGGAGGGAGCAAGGTCAATGTAGATGGCAAGAAGGGTGAGGAGGAATAAGTAACATGAAGGTGGTTTGAAAACCCACAGTGTCTACATTAGGATTTCTGTTACTGTGAAGAGACACTGTGGCCATGGCAATCTTTTTTATTTTTTATTGGATATTTTCTTTATTTACATTTCAAATGTTATCCCCTTTCCTGGTTTCCCCCCAGAAACTCCCTATCCCAACCCCCTCCCCCTGCTTCTATGAGGGTGTTCCCCCACAGATCCACCCACTCCCACCTCCCCACTCTTGCATTCCCCTACACTGGAATATAAAGCCTTCACAGGACCAAGGCCCTCATCTCCCATTGGTGCCCAACAAGGGCATCCTTTACTACATATGTGGATGGAGTCATGGGTCGCTACATGTGCACTCCTTGGTTGGTGGTTTAGTTGCTGGGAGCTCTGGGGGGTCTGGTTGGTTGATATTGTTGTTCTTCCTATGGGGTTACAAACCCCTTCAGCTCCTTCAGTCCTTTCTCTAATTCCTCTATTCGGGACCCCATGCTCAGTCCAAAGGTTGGCTGCTTGCATCTACTTCTGTATTTGTCAGGCTCTGGCAGAGCCTCTCAGAAGACAGCTTTATCAGGCTCCTGTCAGCTTGCACTTCTTGGCATCTATAATAGTGTCTGGGTTTGGTGACTATATACAGGATGGATCCTGAGGTGGAGCAGTCTCTGCATAGCCTTTCCCTCAGTCTCTGCTCCACACTTTGACTCTGTATTTGCTTCCCAGCATATTTTGTTCCTCCTTATAAGAAGGACCAAAGCACCCACACTTTGGTCTTCCTTCTTCTTGAGCTTCATGTGGTCTGTGGATTGTATCTTGGGTATCCCGAGATTTTGGGCCAATATCCATTTATTAGTGAATGCATACCATGTGTGTTCTTTTGTGATTGGGTTACCTCACTCACAATGACATTTTCTAGTTCCATCCATTTGCTTAAGAATTTCATGAGTTCATTGTTTTTAATAGATGAGTAAATGTACCACATTTCTGTATCCATTCCTCTGTTGAAGGACGTCTTTCTAGCTTCTAGCTAGTATAAGTCAGGCTGCTATAAACATAGTAAAGCATATGTCCTTGCTATATGTTGGAGCATCTTTTGGGTATATGCTCAGGAGTGATATAGCTGGGTCCTCAGGTAATACTATGTCAAATTTTCTTAGGAACTGCCAAACTGATTTCCAGAGTGGTTGTACCAGCTTGCAATCCCACCAACAGTGGAGGAGTGTTCCTCTTTCTCCACATTCTTGCCAGCATCTGCTGTCACCTGAGTTTTGGATCTTAGCCATTCTGACTGGTGTGAGGTGGAATCTCAGGGTTGTTTTGATGTGCATTTCCCTGATGACTAAGGATGTTGAACATTTCTTTAGGTGCTTCTTGGCCCTTTCAGTTTCCTCAGTTGAGAATTCTCTGGTTAGCTCTGTTCCCCATTTTTTAAAAGGGTTTTTTGGTTCTCTGGAGTCTAACTTCTTGAGTTCTTTGTATATATTGGATATTAGCCCTCTATCGGATGTAGGATTGGTAAAGATCTTTTCCCAATCTGTTGGCTGCCATTTTGTCCTATTGACAGTGTTCTTTGCCTTACAGAAGCTTTGCAATTTTAGGAGGTCCCATTTGTCGATTCTTGATATTAGAGCATAATGGCTACTCCAGCTTGTTTCTTGAAATCATTTGCTTGGAAAATTGTTTTCCAACCTTTTACTCTGAGGTAGTGTCTGTCTTTGTTACCGAGGTGCATTTACTGTATGCAGCAAAAGGCTGGGTCCTGTTTACATATCCAGTCTGTTAGTCTATGTCTTTTTATTGGGGAATTGAGTCCCTTGATGTTTAGAGATATTAAGAAAAAGTAATAGCTACTTGTTGTTATTTTTGTTGTTAGAGGTGAAATTATGTTTGTGTGGCTATCTTGGGTTTGTTGAAAGATTACTTTCTTGATTTTTCTAGGGTGTAGTTTCCCTCCTTGTGTTGGTGTTTTCAATCTATTATCCTTTATAAGGCTGGATTGCTGGAAAGATATTATGTAAATTTAGTTTTTCATGGAATATTTAGATTTCTCCATCTATGGTTATTGAGAATTTTGCTGGGTATAGTAGCCTGGGCTGGCATTTGTGTTCTCTTAGGGTCTGTATGAGATCTGTTCAGGATCTTCTAGCTTTCATAGTCTCTGGTGAGAAGTCTGGTGTAATTCTGATAGGTCTGCCTTTATATGCTACTTGACCTTTTTCCCTTACTGCTTTTAATATTCTTTTTTGTTTAGTGCATTTAGTGTTTTGATTATTATGTTTCTCGAGAAATTTCTTTTCTGGTTCAGTCTATTTGTAGTTCTGTTGTCTTCTTGTATGTTCATGGGCATCTCTTTCTTTAGGTTAGGGAAGTTTTCTTCTATAATTTAATGAAGATATTTACTGGCCCTTTGAGTTGTGAATCTTTGCTCTCTTCTATACCCATTGTCCTTAGGTTTGGTCTTCTCATGTGTCGTGGATTTCATGGATGTTTTGTGTTAGGAGTTTTTTTCCATTTTGCATTTTCTTTGACTGTTGTGTCAGTGTTTTCTATGGTATCTTCGGCACCTGAGATTCTCTCTTCTATCTCTTTTATTTTGTTGGTGGTGCTTGCATCTATGACTCCTGATCTCTTTCCTAGGTTTTCTAACTCCTGGGTTGTCTCCCTTTGTGATTTCTTTATTGTTTCTATTTCCATTTTTAGATCTTGGATGGTTTTGTTCATTTCCTTCATGTATTTGATTGTGTTTTCCTGTAATTCTTTAAGGAATTTTTGTGTTTCCTCTTTAAGGGCTTCTACCTCTTTACCTGTATTCTCCTGTATTTCTTAAGGGAGTTATGTCTTTCTTAAAGTCCTCTATCATCATCATGAGAAGTGATTTTTAGATCAGAATCTTGCTTTCCTGGTGTGATTATGTGTCCAGGACTTGCGATGGTGGGAGAATTGGGTTCTGATGAGGCCAAGTAGCCTTGATTTCTGTTGCTTATGTTCTTGCACTTGCCTCCTGCCATCTGGTTATCTCTAGTGCTACCTGCCCTCCCTTTATCTGACTGGAGCCTGTCCTTCCTGTGATCTTGGTTGTGTCAGAACTCCTCAGAGACCAGATGTTGCTGGGACCCTGTGATCCTGAGATCCTGTGTGTGTCAGAGCTCCTGGGAATTAAGCTGCCTCCAGGATCCCAAAATCCTGGTGTGACCAAGTTCCTGAGATCCTGTGATCCTTGGCATGTTAGAACACCTATGATCCTGGGCATGTTAGAGCACCTAGGAATGGAGCTTCCTCTTGGTATTATGGGACTGGATGTGGTCAAGGTCTGCTCAGGGCACCAAATCAGCCTATAAGGAATCAGTGCCAGTGTCCAGAAGTGGTTTCCTGTGTCCCTGGATCCCAGGGGTCCCAGGTGTTGGGGCAGATGTTGTGCCATGGCAACCTTTATAAAGGAGAACATTTAAATGGAGTTGGCTTACAGTTCAGAGGTTTAGTGCATTATCGTCATGGTGGGAAACATGGGAACATGTAGGCAGATACGGTTATAGAGAGGTGGCTCAGAGTTCTACACCTGAATTTGTAGGCTTAAGGAAGCAATTGCCACACTGGGAATGGTTTGAACATCTGAGACCTCAAAGCCTTCCTCCATAGGCTACTTCTGCATGGTTAATGGGTCCTGTGTCCACTCCACCACAGGGCTCCGATGCTTGGGAATGCAGGATGCAGGAAGTTGACTGCACTTACCCCACACCATCGTAGGGTGGGTGTTGGGCTGTAGGGTTGCCCTGGCACACTGCTCCAGGGGTGGGAAGCACAGTGTGAGGCATGAGACAGCCAGAGCTGTCTCTGGTGTCCTTGGGCCTGTGTTGAGGCTAGGGCTGTCTGGGACTCAGGCTCTCAGATACCCAGGCACTGCTGGGAGCTAGAGAAGAGCTGAGAACAGAGTGGGGGCCTGAAGGCTAAATCTAGCCCAGGGTTGAGGGGGAAAAGAGGAATCATCCTTGGCTTGACAGGAGGCAACAGGCTTGAGCTTGGCTTGGTGGCAGTCCTGGCTGGGAGCACAGAGAGGCCTTCTATGGGAGATTAGATGGCGCCTCTATAGGCAAAGGCCTTCTCCATGGCTCCCCATGGTGGATCTCAATGAAAAGAGCCAGTCCATGGTTTTAAGATGTTTATTGTCATGGCTGAAAGAGGATGAATAAAACCATACCCAATTTCTCAAGGTGAGCCTGAGGTTAAATACCTTTTTCAGGGAGGAGTGTCTGGGAAGGAAAGCTTATTGGCTAAGTCCTCCAGGCCTTTAAGTACCTCATTAAAATAGAGATCTGTCTTGAGCCTAAGTTACCACAAGTCACGACCTCTACCTGTGGAGGGGCTTGGACTGTTGCACTTACGTTACTGATGACCACAAATATAGGGAGGGCTATGGCTAGAGATAGGGGCCTGGTGCCCAGGAACAGGCAAAACAGCTACTGTCCCCTTCAAGGTCTCCAGGATTCAAGCCTTTGTTCAATCGGGAACAAAGCTGCCTTACATGGTCCCACACACTTCCTCTAATAAGAGCATACCTTCTTATGATGCTGTTCCCTATGGGCCTATGAGGGTCATTTTCTTTGAAACCACCACACATAAGAAATCATATTATGCCATATTTGCTTAAAATTACACGTCATTCACATATGTATGTGGATATAGTCAATGAAGTTGTGACACTGGTTCTCTCAAGAGCCATAGTCTGTCTGGCAGAAACTCCAGTGCTAGGCATGAAAAATCTCTTTTGGAGTTATTGGCTTGGACGTTCAAGAGACTTTGAAAATATCATAGGCTACTACTGTTGCCTTACGTTGCCTTCTATAAGTTGTAGGGAAAATTTCAATTGTTAAAGATATCATGTACTTGAGATACAAGACTTGGGAAATTTGAGTTCAAGAAAACCTGAAATTCTCCTCCCTAAGGACTAACATTCATAGAAAAAAAAATCAACCAACAAATGAATAAATCAACCAACCAACCAACTAAACAAACAAACAAAAACCCCAAACTCCAAACCAGAACTAAGGAGAGAAACCCAACTAACAAAACAATTGCCCCAACTGCCAAAATACAAGCAAACAAAGGAGAAACAAATTTAAAGAGTTTTTAAAATTTACTTTATGAGTGTTATGCCTAAAGATTTTTAAAATCTTATTTTATGAGTGTTTTGCGTGTACACACACACACACACACACACACACACACACACACACATACACACACATCATGTGAGTGCCTGGTGCACATGGAGGCCAGAAAAGGTGTGAGAACTTCTAAAACTAGAGTTATAGGAAGTTGTTAACCATCACATGGGTGCTGATGGACAATCCTCTGCAAGAGCAACGAGTATTCTTAACTGCTAAACCATTCCTGCAGCCCCACTAGCAAGGATCATTATTTTTCCCACACATATTGATTACCAACAAGGTTGAATAAAACTGCTAATTACCACAAGCAGAATTTGTTCTGTGATTTTCTTTTGTTTAATATCATTTCCTTTATCTGGTGCTCACATTTAACCTGTTCGTGTTTCCACACCCCATTGGAGATATGAGTAACATTTTGTTGCTTTAGCCTATTTAATTCCTCATAGGTACAACTTGTCTATCAGACTTCATAGTGATTATCAAAACTACATGCACATAAAGTTAAATATATAGAGTTTTTATTTTGATAATATGAGAAAATACAGACAATAAACAGCTCTGGATAGAAATGACAGGTGAGGCACAGAGATCTCTTTTTGTCTACTATTTACTCATGAGAATAACTGGATACCCTGTGTGAACATTCAGGAGGTCTTTGGAGAGACAGCCCTTCTCACCAAGGTGGTTTTAATGTACTTGGACATTATTAAAATTTAGCAAAGAGACATCACTAGTTGAGAAATCCACAAGCAGGACTGATGAATGCATTCCTTGGGAGAATTTCAACTCTTGACCAGGGAGAAGACAAGGGAAGGAGTGTGTGTGTGTGTGTGTGTGTGTGTGTGTGTGTGTGTGTGTGTGCGCGCGCGCGCCACACAGCCTTGGCTCCTCTGCTAGGTTCTGTTTGGTACTCTTTCAGTGACTGTTGAGATGTTGCCACTTCTCAAGTAGGAGCTGCAGTGAGCTGATGGAGAACAGCACATAGGGCACATACAGAAGCCTCTCTGGGAAGCCTGCAGCATAGGGGGCCTGGAGGATGAGGGCTCAGGGAACTTTCTGGATCCTTCTTGTTTTCCTGGGCTGAAGGTTGTGGAGTTCCAGGACCTGCAGGGCTACACTGCATGGGCTTCAACAAGCAGCTCCTTTCTGGGCTGTCAGCATGGCAGTTCTTATATCAGCAGCTGAACCCCGTGCACCTCGGCAGCAGTGGGAGGATGGATCCCAAGGTGGCTGGCATTCAGGGAGTATGGTCACTTCGTAATGCCACATGTTCCGTGTACACTCTAATGGGTAAACACAAGTGGGAGCCAGCTGCTGAGGGGCAGTGTTCCTGAGCAGTTTACATAGCACTGGTCTCAGGAATTGTCATTCTCAAATGGAACTTGTTTTCCAAAACATGATGGCCATCTCTGAAAGATGACATTTCCCCTGTGTTTTCTTATTTATTTTGTGACCACACATCAATGTCTTGAATGTGTTTGGAAATGCTTTACAGAGTTTAGTCTTACCTGCTTTTTAGATATTGGGGCCCTGCAATGCCAAGCACTGACTAGAGGCAGTGAATTAGCTTCTGTCCCTGGTCTTCTCTAGTTTGCAAGCAGCCTTCAGATAAAGGATGCTTTCTGACATCCTTCTTCTTCACTTGTCTTCCTGCTCATTGACTCATTGGGTTAGAACAGTCTCTGGGACACAGTAAATGCATTGTAAATAAGTAGAGGAGTCAGTGATAATGCAAGAGCAGTAGAAGGAACAAGAAGGGAGGAAAGGTTTGTGGATCCTTACAAGACTAATATTCTAGCATGCAGAAAAATACAATACTAGGTGACTGCATGCTCTCCTGCATTTCCTGATGAAGGATGCAGCAAGCTAAACTGCATGATAGGTATGCTGGGATGGTGGGATAGTGAGCATCCCTGCCCGCTTCCTAGAGCCTGAATCAGTCTTCAATTATCTAGGACAGGCTGTCTGAAAAACAACACCTCAACAAACCAAACAAAAAACAAAGCAAAAGAAACAAGCAAACAAAAACACAAAACAAAACAATAACCAAAAACCTCCCTAAACAACCAAAAACTAAACAAAAATCAAAAAACAAAAAAACGCAAACGTAGCATTTATTATCTTAACCAATTTATGGCTCTGATACATTAGAATGGTAAAGCACAGCAATTCCAGTGCTTTTAGCTTTTGTTCACAAAGAACTAGGTGTGAAGAAAAAGTTCTTATTTCTCAGGGGACACAGCAGGGATTAGGAACACAGGCATCTTTGATAATCAGTAGAAAGGGGCTGAGACCAGCATAACTAAGAACTAAAAATGCTTTAATATTTAGTATTGCGGAATCATATGTCACTGTGGAACCAATGTAGAAGGAGAAAATGAAATCTGCCAAATAAAAGATGAGGAAACAGGTCATGAGAGTGAGAACCCTTTGGGTAGCTCTGGTTTCTGGCCTGGAATTGTTTGCAGACCTGGAGTTGTGAAGATAGAGGACACGGACATGATGTTTGTACAGATAGAGAGCCATGGACCCACTGCTCCAGCCCATGAGACTTTGGAAAATGACATCACGAAGAGCTGTGAGAGAGAGGAAAAGCCACTTTACTGTGTGCCTGGGTGGCAGCATATAACAATATCCAGTAAACATTCCAACTGCAGACCTGTTCATACTATTGCCTGCTATGACATAGTGCAGCAAGTTGGAGCTTATCAGGGAATTAAAGATCCAAAAGAGGAGAAGAAAGGCAGGAACATGCCATGCTGTCTGTGGTTTGAGCTTTCTCCACAGTGTGGTCCTGGGACTGATGGTGACAGCCTGGACCATGCTGAGGAGACAGGTGGTGCAGATGGAGAGGCCACGGGCAACCCTTTCTAGATAAATTATAGTTTTACAACCAACATCACCTAGGAAGTTTCTAATATAAAAAATTGTGACTTTGTTTCTGATTGCTATGCAATAAATAATGATTGTGTTTACAAAAGCCAAGTGGATGAGAATGACATCTATATATTTTTTCTCAGGACCCATGATGAAAGTACAAAAATGTCTCACAAATAGGATGGTGTTTCCTAAAACTCCAAGTCCAGTAAGTGACAAGAAAATTATACTTTGGATGAGGTCACTCCAAATCATTTTTATGCCCAGAAGTAGGAAATACCTTTTGAGAAACACAAGGAAGTAAACATGACGCAGTTCATGCCTGGGGGTTTTCTGTTTTCGGTAGTGAAAAGAATAGGGTGTTATGTAAATGCCCAGAGTTCTTTGCTTGTAAATACCTCATTTTCTTCTTGAGCCCTTTTTCTTGCTTCCACAGACATGGAGATGGGGTTGACAACTGGACATGAACAGCATGCTGATGTCTTTACTGCCTTCACAGAAGATAGTTTTTTTATATTCCTCATCCCTATACCTTTTCTCATGAGCACATCCAAACAATGAGAGCATCCTTCAGTTTACTATGTTTACTCTCCATGGTACCGACCATCAGATGTCTCCTTCTCAGATCCTCTTTGTCATCGTGTACACGTTCATCTCTCAGGCACACACTGCGCTAACACAAAATAGTTTCACCAATGAATTGTAATGCTTGCCCACTCAGCGTTTCTTTCCAGGTAAATGCATGTAGCTTTTCTTCGTCTGCAATTCTGAATTGGCTTTGGCAACAAGTAACAAATAGATTAACTGTTATGTCAAGCATCCTGAAGGTGCTGTTTCACAAAGTTCCAGTGCTTAGACAACCTGGACTGCCTGTGGTGGATATTTGCTGCGTACATTTTGCTACACTTATTATTATTATTATTATTTTACTGTTAAAGGCCTCTCTCTAAAAACTAGAGCTGGGATAACAAAAACTAGTGTAAACAAGAATGAAATTTATGAAAGTTCCCTGGAAAAAAAGTTATGCAAAAAAAATTGAATCTTTCTTAAGTACTTATTAATTAAATAAACATTTAGATTATTAATGAGTATTGGTAGTAAGCATGAGATAGAAGATTTGAGAAGAATTATTAAAGAAGGAAAACTTAGCGAAAATCTAGAATCTGACAAGCTGTGATTGAATTGCTAGGTTTTTTATGTTCAATCTTAGAAACAAGGAACGTGTAAGAATAGGAAAAGATTATGCCATACAGGTTAATGACAAGCCTTGGTACCTTCCTGAAGGCAAAAGTGAGCAGTTTTAGGAATCCTGATGTTCTTCTGTTCTCTACAGAATTGTAATAAAGATAGGAATCACATTGAAACAAGGGTTTATGACAGAGGCACAGAGGAGTTCATCTTGGCTCAGTGAACTGCCTGCCTTCCTGAACAGACTTGTCAGGCAAGAAGTTTACTGACAGACTGCCCTTGCTTAAGCAAAGGAACTGCACAATATTTAAGAATCTAAGAAAAAGAATGGTGTTCCTTTTCCAAATATAAAAGAAATATAAAAGGAAGGAAGGGAAGAATTAAATATTGGTTAGAGACTGAACATTTGTGGAATGCCAAGTTTGATATAATTGATAGTAGAAAATAACTTTTGATCTATTAATCTTATGTCAAACTGAAACAGAATCAAATTCAAATACAGTCATCCCGTCTAGCATTCCTGTGGCCACAAGCCATTATGACACCAATCTTAAGGACAAAGATTTAAATAAAATTGATTTTATCATAATGTTAATTTTTAGTTCTCATAAAATTGCTTTTTGTTCATTTTGTTCCTCTTTCAATATTCTTATGTAACCAAGGAAGACTTCAGAAGAAAATGTATTTTGAAAATCTGTGTAATAAATGGATAAAATTTCTGAGGAAATGATTTTATATATAAATAAATCCTGAATGAGACATAAGTTGTCATAGTAGGAAAAGCCATATAGAGGTGTGCTTCCTCTCTGTCCTGTCTCTCATGAAGGAATGACATATCCTGTCTGATCCTTCCTTTCACTGCTCCTGCATCCACCCTTCTCCAGGCCCCACCCTCAGCTGAGACTGGTCCCCAGTATATTAAGTAGGTAGGATAGTATGTAGCCCACGGGAGGGTGTGATTAATTCTTATTCCATATTATCTAATTTGTGGGATCATATTAAAAGTAAGCTACCCCTTACTTATGTGCTTTTCCTGATCATTCCTAAGACCCTTCTCCCAAGGAAATATCAAATCCCAGCTCGCAGTTTAGGCATTGTTCCTCTGGACACCAAACAGAAGCACTTCCTACCACTTTGATTTCTAAGGTTCATGAAATCAGTGATTTTTATCAGCCAGTTATGCTATACCCTATAAATGACAAACAACCTAGTACCTCAAACCGATTTGAGTAATCTTTCACATGACATCTGTTTTCTGTATTCTCCTGTATAAATTAAAATAAGGAATAGATCATAAATATATTCATTGTGGTTCTGTTTTCAAAAACCATAAATAGTTTTATATGGGAACCTTAAGTCTATTTGTCTTCCACACTTTAGTTTCTTTGCTGCTCAGCAAATTTATCTGTGAATCACTTTCAGCTTCTCCTGAGCACTTGTAACACTCGCACTAACCCTACAGCAATGGTACATGTGAAATTCTCTTCCAGATTTGGGTCCAGCCATGACCTTTCATAGCTCAGTGCTGCCCACAGCTGGTCACACATGTGTTTCATTTCCCTGAGCCCTCAGGACTGTGCTGTCTGTTAGTGTGCTTACATCAGCCCCTCTGTGCTGAGAAGACCTGAGAGATGCTTAGTACACCTGCTACCTTATATAACTGTATAACC
>JAPYYD010006450.1:0-11154 GCA_028551405.1 Uromys caudimaculatus
TTTGTTGAAAATGCTGTCTTTTTTCCACTGAGTGGTTTTAGCTTCTTTGTCGAAAATCAAGTGACCATATGTGTGTGGGTTCATTTCTGGGTCCTCAATTCTATTCCATTGATCTACCTGCCTGTCACTGTACCAATACCATGCAGTTTTTATCACAACTGCTCTGTAGTACAGCTTGAGATCAGGGATGCTGATTCCTCTTTAAGAGACAAACTTGAAGTCAGTTTAAACTCATTCATGTTCTTGACATTATAAAAGAAAATCTGTAGGAAGTTTCTCAACTTCAAAGCTAAGGTTAACACTATCAGCAGAATATAAGATGCGACTCTCCTCTTGCCTGGTATATTCTAAGACCATCACTGGGTGCTGGGATAGAGAGATGTATACAAGTAAATTCTCCAACAGTACAAGGCAATTTATTTTGGAGTGACTGTTGGAAACAAGTATTTATTGATCTGAATGCAAGACATACTAACTGAATGATGTGTTCAGCTCCTTGTTCATCCCGGTTCTTTATAAACTTGATGTGTTCAGCTCCTTGTTCATCCTGGTGTTCTTTATAAACTTGATGTGTTCAGCTCCTTGTTCATCCTGGTGTTCTTTATAAACTTGATGTGTTCAGCTCCTTGTTCATCCTGGTGTTCTTTATAAACTTGATGTGTTCAGCTCCTTGTTCATCCTGGTTCTTTATAAACTCAAGCTTGGCAAGCAAATGACTGATCTTTGATTTGTTAAACCATTCTGTATTGCAGTAGGACTTTGGTTTCGTTTCAACGATTCCATCTCAAATAAGAATACTGATGACATCAAAAAGGTCTATTCTCTAGTCCAGTCATCTTACTCTTTAGACTAACACATATCCAACAGGTAAGAATATAAGGAGGCTCATCCCATTCTTCCCTTAAAGTTTTCCAGCTTACTCTCCTTTCTCTGTAGAAGAAGATATTAATTTTGATATAAATCCTAATGCAGAGAAAGGATTCAATATTTAAAGTTTTTTTTCAGTAGCACACCGTAAGTTTATTGACCTACATAAAAAAAAAAATAGGTCTCAAAAAGTCAAAACAGTGAAAGAATATGCAAAAGGCAATTTCCAATTCCAGGAGGCTATACAAATATGCAAAAAGGAATAAGTTATTTTTTTTTTACTTGTGTCTTTTTTTTTCCAAAAAAATTTCTCCGAACTTCATTTCTAATGATACAAATAACAGAGAAGCAGTTATCAAATCATTTTTTATGTATATATTATATGCTTTAGAATACAAGTAGAAAAATGTTCCAGAAAATATTTAAAGTTTTTAAAAAATGTTTAAAAATTCTAAAAGTGTAGAAATGTAAAATTTACTACTTCTTAAAGTTCATTTTGAATCATAGCATTTCATGTGTAACTAAAGAATTTTCAAACTTTGTTTTCTTTATCCAATTTTAGGTTAATATTAATTATTCTGTTCTTTCTTTTAAGTCACATTTTTTTCTATATGCAAATTCAAAGCCTTGGATATAAGAACTTAAATGCTAAGTGGAAACTCAGATGAAACGTTCCTTGTCTTATGCCATTATAACAAAACCACAAACTATGACATGGGGGAATTTGACTTTCCATGTAATTTTCTCAAGGATATAATCTTTTATAATTTACTTATTCCTGAATCATCTCCTCTATCAGAAGTTGTCCATTTGGCAGTAATAAAGCATGCAGAATAAAATAGTACCCGCATTTAAGTAAGCAGTGGGATTAGTCTATGATGTGAACCAGGGGACTGGACAGCACACAGTTTGGGTCTTTGACTCATCTACGGTTCCCCACTATTGAACTCAGCAGGCATGAGGAAATGTGGTGGGTGTTGAAAGACAAACAGATAGAGAAAGGAAAAAATACCAAAATCAAGGACAATAGGTGACAATCACTTAGACTCATCATGATGTGATTTACTATGGCAGGAAATTCTGGACACCTCAGACTTTTCCTTTCTTTGTAAAATTCATAAAGAGAGAATAGGGTGAAATCAGCCACAGGAATGTAAAACATAATGTAACAAAACAGTAAGGTATTTGATTTTCTACATGCAGGTGCAAACGAAGGTGGTTTTTTTTTTTTCAGTGTTCAAATGTTATTTCCTTCTTTCCCATTATTTCCCTTTGGGAAGTGTTTTGTTTCGTTTGCTTTGTTTTGTTTTTGTCTTTTTTTGATGACAAAACATAAATTCTGTGCTTTGGATTTCTTTGCATGTATTAGCACTACACTTAAATTTCTAATAGTTTCTAAGACTTATAAAATTGATAACTGTCTTTGGGGACCAGAAATCATTTCTCACCTTCCACTACTACTTCTACTACTATTAAAGCTAGCCAGCAGGAAGGAAGCTTCTAGTACAGTTCTAGCTTGATTTCTCTCTATTCTACATGATTGTGTGTATGTCTTCAGCAATAAGATCATACCATTAGTAAAAAACAAAAAAATTAAAGAGAATTTCAACTATCTATTCTTTAAAAGTACTTGAAATTAAAATCCATGTAACATGTTGGACCATCTTCTGGGTATATGCCCAGGAGTGGTATAGCTGGGTCCTCAGGTAGCATTATGTCCATTTTTCTGAGGGTCCGCCAAACTGATTTCCAGAGTGGTTGTAACAGTTTGCAATCCCACCAACAATGGAGGAGTGTTCCTCTTTCTCCACATCCTCGCCAGAATCTGCTGTCACCTGAGTTTTTGATCTTAGCCATTCTGATTGGTGTGAGGTGGAATCTCAGGGTTGTTTTGATTTGCATTTCCCTGATGACTAAGGAGGTTGAACACTATGTTCATAGCAGCCATATTTATAATAGCCAGAAGCTGGAAACAACCTAGATGTCCCTCAACAGAGGAATGGATACAGAAAATGTGGTACATTAACACAATGGAATACTACTCAGCTATTAAAAACAATGACTTCATGAAATTTGTAGGCAAATGGATGGAACTTGAAAATATCATCCTGAGTGAGGTAACTCAGTCACAAAAGAACAAACACGGTATGTACTCACTAATAAGTGGATATTAGCCCAAAAGTTTGGAATACCCAAAATTCAATTCTCAGCAACCATTGGACTGACTGTAGGGTCCCAGATGGAGGAGTTAGAGAAGGGACTGAAGGATCTGAGAGGTTTGCAGCCCCATGGAAGAAGCAACAGTGTCAACTGACCTGACCCCTTGGTGCTCCCAGAGACTGGACCACTAACCAAAGAATACAAATGGAAGGACCCATGGTGCTGGCCACATATGTGGCAGAGGAGGGCCTTGTTGGCCATCAGTGGGAGGAGAGGCCCTTGGGCCTGAGGGTGTTAGATGCCCCAGTATAGGGGAATGCCAGGAAGGGAAGATGGGAGTGGGTGGGCGGGTGGGGGAATACCCCATAGGGCAGGGCGTGGGGGGATGGACTAGGGAGTTTCCAAAGGGGAGACCTGGAAAGGGGAAAACATTTGAAATGTAAATAAAGTGTCAAAAAAATAGAAAAAAAATCCATGTAACAGAAATAATGCTAACAGTATAGAGAAACAATCTCAAGGTAGGAAAGACAGTCACATTTAATTCTGGGACTGTGTTTTGTCTTTTGGATTGACCAGCACTGAAAACAATTTTCTAAGAAGTAAAGTTTCCCCAGAAAACTAAGTGACAGAAAAACTGCCATACTATTTATTAGAGAGCGCTACATTTCTAATATCTTGCTATTTACGTACTTTATATGAAATGCTCAAATTTCCCATGCAAGTTACATTTGCTACGGTAGTATTTAACATTGTCTATTTACTCTCATTTATCTTATGATTATGTAGCATTTCGTTGGGATGGGTAAAACAAAGAAATAAGTTAAAGACTTCTAATTCTTGAAAGTTATGATTTAGCAACCAGACTACTGCTTACGTATAGTATGATGGTGGCACCCATAGCAAGTGTGATGATAATGTCCACAGGAACCAGTAAGAAGTGAATAAATGCTCTCGTTTTTAAAAAAATAGAATATGTACTTTAGGACTAGATTTACTCCTGAATATATATCCAATTATTTAATTCAGCGTTTTTAAATTAACCACTCAGAGACTCAAAATGTTGCCTTGAACTACAACCATTTCAGCTGTTTGCAAAAGGAGGTGGAAAATAAATTATAGTACAATAGCCACAATAACAAAAATATGAATTCCATGGGTAACTTACTGGATTGCTATAGACAGCAAACTTAATAATGTAAACCTCTATAAGCTACAATGTTGTACAGGACTATTAGTTAACATAACATAACCAAGGAATTTACAAGTGCTCTTCTTCACAGATTTGTAGGTGACTTTGCTGAACAGGGTTATGGCTACTCAGCTTGTGTCGCTGCTGTGAAGAGGGAATGGTAAGAACCTGAGGCACCTATCCTGAGAAGATAGGATTCCCTACAGTCTCAACTTGCTTTACAGGGTTGGTTTTCAACTTACATTGCAGGTTTGCTTATGTTTGCAGAAAGCTTTCACTTTGTTATCTGTCTGGATATATACAATACTTCCCATTGCACAACAAATCACTCAAATGCCTGGAATAGGAAGCAGGAAGGAGTGGTTCTGGAAAAAAAAAAGACTCTGGTTTGAGATGATGAGTGGTATGTGCAGGTGCAGGATCTTGCTTCAGTAGCTTTGATCTCCCAGAGTTGATGAGATCCAGCCCCTTTGGAACTCTGTCTGGTACAGATCAAGGGTTGTATGTATGAAGAGTCTTCTGGTTGATCTGATGCTCATGTAAGGGAAGATTGTGCAACTTAAAGTCAGGTATTTAAGGTATTGCATATTGCAGGAATTTATATTTTTTCTTAACCCTGCTTTATAAGATTCACTTATTTGATTCATTCAACCATAGTGATTCTTTAGGCCAGTGATGTTTCTTGAACCGGGTAATTCTATGATGTCTTCTTACTAGCAACAAGAGGTTATTTATTTTAATTCAATTAACTAAACATCTAGGAAAGATGAGTTCAGAAATTAATTGTGATTGCAAGTTCAGGAGTGTGTGTATGTGTGTGTGTGTGCATGTGTGTGCATGTATGTGCATGCGTGTGTCTGTATGTGTGAGTGTGTGTCTGTAAGTGTCTGTGTGTGTGTGTATCTGTATGTGCGTGTGTGTATGTGTGAGTGTGTGTCTGTAAGTGTGTGTGTGTGTGTGTGTGTGTGTGTGTATCTGTATGTGCATGTGTGTATGTGTGAGTGTGTGTGTGTGTGTGTTTTGCTGGGTCTGACCAAGAGCCTTGTATAAACTAGGACAGCATCCTACTTCAGAGCTACATCTTAAGTTTCACAATAACCATTAATGTTTAGTCATAGTTTTCAAACTCAAAATATACTAGCATCATACGATGTCTTAAAGATTGCAAACTGTTTGTATAAATGTAGCCTAATTTTATTTGCTACATATTTACAGGATAGATACCTTTGAACACCAATGTGAGAGGAAGAAGCCGAGAGACTCAGTGATTCCATGCCTTAGTCAAGGCCGTGGTGCTGGGAGTGCCAGTATCAGATCCTTGGCTTCTTTCCTTCTAAGATCTATGAAGCTAAGAATCTGTGGTTCATTGCACAGTGTCAGTGAGGGTTTGGATATGGGATGTAAAGTAATAAATGTGGATAAAATGTCAAAATCTTTGTGCCAAATTACTCCCTTTAGTGTTTGTCATTTTCTGCCAGGAGAGCACAGGGGCCAGGAAACTAGTCTCTCAGTGAGAATTATGGGAAGAAACCACTTGAATCACAGCTTAGACATTCAGCCCTATCAAAGCAGCTTTCAAGAGCTTACATCTAACCACAGCTTGGAGAGTCAACATAAAGAAGCCGATAAATCATGTTTATTAAATGTCTCCTTAAAATTACCTTGGCATCTTGCGTTTTGACTACATGATTCGGCTGCTGTTAAACTTAAAGATGATAAAGATGGTAACTAACAATGAAATGCCCAGAACTGGGGACCGTGGGGGACCTGCTGTATTTGGGTAATTAAATTTTATTAGAAAAATAATACAAAGAAATTTTGTGCATAACGACAGTAATTCCAAGCTTCCAGAGAACACTTCATACTCTTGTAGGAAATATTTTGTGGCTTAATATTGTGACTATGGATGCCCTAGACAGTGCTGTGGGAAGATATAACGTAAGTTTTAAAGGACTTGTATTAGAGGGTATGAACTGTATTCTTTTATCTTTCTTATTTTTTTCATATGTAGCTATCTTTTGAACATTTATTAGCCATGATTTAATAACTATTAATTCATGACATTGAAGGTTTGTATTTGTAGACAATCATTGATCACTGATGTAGATTAGAGAAGTTTTTGGTTTTATTGAAATGAAATTTTGCACTTTGCATGTAGACACTGATTCTTGGACTAGTGTTTTTTAAAATTTCAATAAATAGTATTGAAATGATTTAATAAATAAAAGAGAGTCTCTCTGAGCCTGTTTTCTTACACAAAAATGGAAGATTAAACACACTTGTAATTACGTTTCTAAGGAGTGAACTTAGATTCAGCTTTGCTGTAGCCCTTGCCTGAATGTAAAAACTGCAGTAGGTGTAAAATATTAATGTCCTTCCCCACATCCTACTTTATTATTTTGATTCACTTTAGATGCAAATCTTCCTAAAATGGTATAAATACTGCACCATTTTTAAATCGATAGAACTGAATAGTATAAATCACATGGTAAAAACTAGTATGTATGTATGTATGTATGTATGTATTTTTTTATTTTTTTGATACTTTATTTACATTTCCAATATTTCCCCCTTTCTAGGTCTCCTCTTTGGAAACCACCTATCACCTCCCCCTCCCCCATCTCTATGAGGTAATTCCACCTCCCACCCACCCACCCACCCACTCCCATATTCCCACCTTGACATTCCCCTTTACTGGGATCTCTCCTCCCCCTGATGGCCAACAAGGCCCTCCTCTGCCACATATGTGGTCCAAACCATAGGTCCCTCGATATGTTTTCTCTGGTTGGTGGTCCAGCCTCCAGGAGGACCGGGGGAGGGGGGCGTGTGGTGTGTGTCAGGCCAGTTGGCACTGTTGCTCCCTCCATGGGACTGCAGACTCCCTCATTGTCTTCTTGTATTTGTAGAGCAATAGTGTCAGTAATTCTCTCCTTATTTAAAGGGAGATAAAACACGAATAGAAAAAACTGATATTGAAAAATCACGTATCATGGCACAGATATGCCAAGGTTTGAATTCAAGCACTTAGCATCCAGAATTCCTGTGCTTAGTCCTAACGAAGTACCACTGTGGACACAAACTGAACAGGAGAGGAAAATGGACAATGCCTGATAATATTTAGCTTCCTGACTTTGGAGACAATGTAACCACCTCCTGCATGCTCCCACTGCCAGGACCTACCATGCCTTACCAACCATGAGCCAAAAAAAATCCTTTAAAAGTTAGATCCTGTCTGGTATTTCATCAAAACAATAAAAATAACTAATATAGCTCCTAATATCATCAATTTATTAAATGCCAGAGCCAAGCTATTAATCCAAAATATATAGTTACAAAAGTCAAAAAACACGAAGCACTGAGAAATGGAGACAATTTCAATGAAATGTTTCTTCTTTTTATTAAAACAATCACAGCCCACTCATAGTTAAAAAAAAAGACACCATGTTTTTCATGGTTGGAAGAATAAGGAAACAAATTGTATATTAAAGTCACAAGAAATAAAGTAGCACAAAAGTGAATGAGGTTGGTAATGAATATTATAATAGGAAAATAAAATTATTTTGATACAACCTTTCTCCTAAGAGTCAAAGGAATATCTGATTATACAAGTGGGCAGTACCTTGGTTGGGCTTGAGTGTTACTATAAGAGTCATACTCCTTCTATATATTTTATATAGCTTATGTCTTTCTTATGTCCAAAATCGCTGAACTATCTTCTTAGAACAGATTTTCCTTGAATTCTCAAGGAATTCCTATGCTGGAATAAGATTTGTATGTGAAGTCCTAAAGTTCAAAGACTGCTTGAAGTAAGTTTTGAGAGGTACTACTTTAATGTTGATGTTATCGGAAAAGCAAAGCACATTCTCAGCTTTTTATAACAAGTTAGTACAAGTGAGATCATTTTGTAAACAGATGGCTTCCTAAGATTCAAGTTGCTTCTGACTATATGTTATCTGTATGAAAACAATATTAAACTCAATATTGGTAATCACTTTCTTCATAAATACACACATATATATATGTATTTCACAAACATATATGTGTACATACATGTGTGTGTTTACTGTATATTTGTTTATGTTATTCTGAGGTTTGAGAGCTACCTTTAAGATACTATACTATTTGTAACTCTAACTTGAGAAGCATAAATATTTTAGGACCAAGCATTTGCTATAGCCGCATTCTATACCACTCTTAGCCATCAGTGAGAGTCCAGATGGTAGACTAGACATTTTCCTGCTAGGGTGACGGTCTGCCAAGAAATCATTGATGGAATGGGATTGTACATAATTTTGTGTTCAGTCAAAGAAAACTGGTGTATGGAAGGAATGTGAGCCATAAATGATAATGTCGAAATGTTGGTCATGGCAGTACACACCTGCTGTTCCAACATTTTAGAGAGAGAAGCAAGACTAGGAGTTCAAAGTCATTCTCAGCCACATAGGGTTCAGGTTCAGTTCAGAGTACATGAGGCGTTGAATAAAAACAATGCTAATAGACAATTGACAAAGATAGTTTTCTGGGGCTTTGTGGGAAGTGGAAGAGGATGAGGGGAGAAAGAATGGACAAGAGATGGTAAAAGGCATGAATATGATCAAATCATTGTCTGCGTGTAGGAAACTGTCAGCATGAAACCCATTGTTATGCATAATGACATATACTAGTATTATCTTTAAGAAAGTATCTATTTGAAAAAATAGGAAATAAAATGTCAGCTATGTCTGTATCAGAATTCCTCTGAGATCAGAAATAGTATTCATTTAAAGGTATTTTGGAAACATAATGCAATGTTACTATGATTTTTATTACTGCTCTGAAATTAGTTTTGCATGTAATGTTTTTCTATAACTGCTAAGAGCTCACTATTTTTTGATGGGTTGATTGTTGTCCTCATCAAAGTATGTGACACTATCTATTCTTTAAAAAGATTTTTTTCTGGTATATTTGGCTTTATAGAGATAAGAGAAAAAGTTAAAGTTTGGCATTTAATAATTGCCACGGATTTTTTTCACACATTTACCAATTACCTAATATAATCACATTTTAGTGCTCATTATGCAAAATCACTGTGATGGTGATCAGCTTGTGGGGATTCTAGATATTACAGAGAAATATTTCTCTATTACAAAGAGAGGCCAGAATGAGAATACTTTTTTTTTTCAAGAAAGGTGGTTGAGAAAAGAGAAATTTCATACACAAACAAAATTAGAGAAACTTTCTCATCTCTTCCTGTCCTTGGTTCCTCCACCATCCTTCCTTTCTTCTTCTCTCTCCTGCCACATGTCATTCTCATTCCCCTTCTCCTCACCCTCCTTTTCTTCCCAAGGTATGTATACTAGAGATGACACAGTTTACAACAAGCCTCTATCATCTAGCATAGATTCTCATGTGCTTAGACTCTCCTGTGTCAAAATCTCATCTGAGTGTTCACTTCTGAGTTTGAAAGTAGGTGGCAGTTTATCTGTATTAGCACCTCTTTTACAATTATTAAAGAATTTTGTACCATGTTCCGTAAATAGGATTTTAAATTCATTGGTCTATTACCAAAAGAAAAACCAAACAAAATAACAGATTTGTAGAGGATAAACACTAAACGTTTGATGGGTATGTTAACAGATAAATAAAAGATAGAAAGTATTTACTTCTATCTGCATTTGGGGGATAAGAAATGTTTTATCTATTGTAAAATTTATAGTACTTGTATCTTTAAATTTTATTTTTTGTGTATGTGCATGTGTCTGTGTGTGTCCAATATATGCCATGGTACACAGGTGAATCAGAGGACAGTTTTCAGAAGTCGAGTCTCCTCTTCTACTATTGGGTCCTGAGTATCAAACTCAGGACAAAAGGCTTGGGGGTAAGCACCTTTAAGCCACTGAACCATTTCTCCTGATCCATTTGTGCTATTTAAAATTTGATCTTTTTTCTAGTCTAATTTTGCTACCTAAAATAAAATGCTTAACAAGTTTTTATGCAATAAGTTATTTATGTATTATTTAAATGTGTGGTCAGCCATTGATAAAAAGTTTAGTTCAAGACCTCAACACCTCAATATGTATATTAGTCAGGGTTATCCAGAGTAACAGAAGTTATAGAATGGATATCTCTCTATATAGATATCTATATATCTATATAGAGAGATATATAGATATTTATTAGAATTACTTAAAGACAGCCGGGCGGTGGTGGCGCACGCCTTCAATCCCAGCACTTGGGAGGCAGAGGCAGGCGGATTTCTGAGTTCGAGGCCAGCCTGGTCTACAGAGTGAGTTCCAGGACAGCCAGAGCTACACAGAGAAACCCTGTCTCGAAAAAAACCAAAAAAAAAAAAAAAAGAATTACTTAAAGACTGTGGTCCAGCTAATTAAAAACTGACTGCCTATGAACAGAAAGTCCAAACATCTAGTAATTGTTCAGTCCATGATGCCAGATGTCTCAGCTGGTCTTCAGTAGACTCTGGAATCCTGAAGAAGTAGACTCTAATGCCAGTGAAGTAATGAACTTGCCAGTGAGAGCGAGAGCAACCAGACAAAAGCAAGTGCTTCCTTCTGTCATGTCTGTATGTATGCTTCCAGCAGAAAGTGTGACCCGGATTAGTGATAGGTCTTCCAACTTCAAAAGATCCAGATTAAAGATATGTCTTCCCATTTCAAATGATTTAATAAAAAAATAAAGTCCCTCATAGGTATGCTCAGCAATTTGGGGGTTTTAGTTAATTCCCAATGAGGTCAAGTTGACAACCAAAATAGCCATGACAGTTACATATCAAGAATATTACATAAATTTTAAGGAAAGATTTATTTATTCTATTTAGTTGTTGTGTGCCCATGAGTGTAGGTAGCCACAGAGGTCAGTAGATGCCTTGCAACTGGAGTTACTGATGGTTGTAAGGCACACAGTGTGGGTGCTAGGAAGCAAACTGAGATTCTTAGTGCTTT
>JAPYYD010006451.1:0-11151 GCA_028551405.1 Uromys caudimaculatus
GGGATATAAATTGGGTGAGACCATTTTTAAAAATTCCTTCTGCTGAATTGAAACCGTTGTTTGATATATTAGAAGGGGATCCTCATATTTCGTCCCCGAGGACTTTGACGGCAGAAGCGAACCAAGCTTTACAGATAGTAGAACATGCCTTACGGGATGCACAATTACAACGCGTGGATGAGACAAAACCCTTTAATTTGTGTGTTTTTGACACTCGACATTTGCCTACAGCGGTCCTATGGCAAGATGGACCTTTGCTGTGGATTCATCCGAATGTCTCCCCCGTAAAAAATATAGATTGGTATCCCGATGCAGTTGCCCAGCTTGCACTTGTTGAGCATTTCTTTAGGTGCTTTTCAGCCCTGTGAATTTCCTCAGTCGAGAATTCTCTGCTTAGCTCTGTTCCCCATTTTTTGATGGAGTTATTTGGTTTTTTGGAGTCTAACTTCTTGAGTTCTTTGTATATATTGGATATTAGCCCTCTATCGGACATAGGATTGGTCTTTTCCCAATCTGTTGGTTGCCGTTTTGTCCTATTTACAGTGTCCTTTGCCTTACAGAAGCTTTGCAATTTCATGAGGTCCCATTTGTCTATTCTTGATCTTAGAGCATAAGCAGAGAATTCTCAACTGAGGAAATTCGCAGGACTGAGAATCACCTAAAGAAATGCTCAACTTCCCTAGTCATCAGGGAAATGCAAATCAAAACAAGTCTGAGATTCCACCTCACACCAGTCAGAATGGCCAAGATCAAAAACTCAGGTGACAGCAGATGCTGGCTAGGATGTGGAGAAAGAGGAACACTCCTCCATTGCTGGTGGGATTGCAAGCTGGTACAGCCACTCTGGAAATCAGTGTGGCAGACCCTCAGAAAAATGGACATAATACTACCTGAGGACCCATATATACCTCTCCTGGGTATATACCCAGAAGATGCCCCAACATGTAACAAAGATACATGCTCCACTATGTTCATAGCATCCTGAGAAAGGTAACCTAGTAAAAAAAGATGGTCATTTTCACTGTGGTAATCCTACCAATTCAGGAGCATGGGAGATATTTCCATCTTCTGAGGTCTTCTTCAATTTCTTTCTTCAGAGACTTGAAGTTCTTGTCAAACAGATCTTCTCTTGTTTGGTTAGAGTCACACCAAGATATTCTATATTGTTTGGACTATTGTGAAGGGTGTCATTTCCCTAATTTCCTTCTCAGCCCATTTATTCTTTGAGCATAGGAAGGCTACTGATTTTTTGAGTTAATTTTATATCCATCAGCTGTAGGAGTTCTCTGGTGGAATTTTTGTGGTCACTTAAGTTAAGTATACTATCCTATCATCTGCAAATAGTGATATTTTGACTTCTTCCTGCCAATTTGTATTCCTTTGGCCTCCTTTTGTGGTCTAATTGTTCTAGCTAGAACTTTAAGTACTATATTGAGTAGATAGGGAGAGAGTGGGCAGCCTTGTCTAGTCCCTGATTTTAGTGGGGTTGCTTCAAGTTTCTCTCCATTTAGTTTGATGTTGGCTACTCATTTGCTGTTTATTTCTTTTACTATGTTTAGATATGGGCATTGAATTCCTGATCTTTCCAAGACTTTTACCATGACAGGATGTTGAATTTTGTCAAGTGCTTTTTCAGCATCTAATTGTCCATTTTATCCAGATTTTCCGCTTTTGTTGAGTGTAGGCTTTTGTAGTAGGATCTGAAGATTTTTTGAATTTCCTCAGTTTCTGTTGTTATATCTCCCTTTTTATTTCTGATTTTAATTTGGATACTGTCTCTGTGCCCTCTGATTAGTCTGGTTAAAGGTTTATCAATCTTTTTGATTTTCTCAAAGAAGCAGCTCTTGGTTTTGTTGCTTCCTGTTATTTTTGTTGTTAAAGGTGTAATTATGTTTATGTGGCCATCTTCTTTTGGGTTTGTTGAAAGATTACTATCTTGCTTTTTCTAGGGTGTAGTTTCCCCCTTTGTGTTGGTGTTTTCCATCTAGTATCCTTTGTAGGGCTGGATTTGTGGAAAGATATTGGGTAAATTTGGTTTTGTCATGGAATATCTTGTTTTATACATCTATGGTAATTGAGAGTTTTGCTGGATATAGTAGCCTGGGCTGGCATTTGTGTTCTCTTAGGGTCTGTATGACATCTGACCAGGATCTTCTAGCTTTCATAGTCTCTGGTGAGTAGTCTGGTGTAATTCTGATAGGTCTGCCTTTATATGTTACTTGACCTTTTTCTTTTCCTGCTTTTAAATTCTTTCTTTGTTTAGTGCATTTGGTGTTTTGATTATTATGTGACAGGAGGAATTTCTTTTCTGGTTCAGTCTATTTGGTGTTCTGTAGGCTTCTTGTATGTTCATGGGGATCACTTTCTTTAGGTTAGGAAAGTTTTCTTTTATAATTTTGTTGAAGATATTTACTGACCCTTTAAGTTGGGAATCTTTGTTCTCTTCTGTATCTATTATCCTTAGGTTTGGTCTTCTCATTGTGTCCTGGAATACCTGGATGTTTTGTATTAGGAGCATTTTGCATTTTGCTTTTTCTTTGACTGTTGTGTCAATGTTTTCTATGGTGTTTTCTGCACCTGAGATTCTCTCTTCTATCTCTTGTATTTTGTTGGTGATGCTTGCATCTCTGACTCCTGGTCTCCTTTCTAGATTTTCAATCTTCCAGGTTGTTTCCCTTTGTGATTTCTTTATTGTTTCTGTTTCCATTTTTAGATCCTGGATGGTTTTGTTCAATTCCTTTACCTGTTTGGTTGTGTTTCCTGTAATTCTTTAAGGGATTTTGTGTTTCCTCTTTAAGGGCTTCTAGCTGTTTACCTGTGTTCTCTGTGTTCTCCTGTATTTCTTTCTTTCTCTTTCTTTTTGTTAACTTTTAAAGGAAAGCATTTAATTTGGATTCTTGATCACAGTTTCAGAGGGTGAGACAATGACTTCATAGCACGGAACATGCATTAGGCATAGAGGCATGGAATGGAGTTGGAGCAGTAACTGAAAAACTACGTATGGGGTAAAATAACAATCAAGATGCAGTGGAGTCAGGAGTGTGAGTGTGTGTGTGTGTGTGTGTGTGTGTGTGTGTGTGTGTGGCAGAGAAAGGGGGGCAGAGAGACAGAGAATCAGAGAGACAGAGAGACAGAGGCATAGACAGAGACACAGAGAGAGACAGAGACACAGAGAGAGATTGAGAGAGTTGGAGAAAGAAGAGAGAGAAGGACCTTCCCTATAAATAATGTGGACATTTAAAATGTTAAAGCCCACCACAGTGACATACCTCCTCAAAGTTGTAACTTCTAGTGCTGCCCTGATAATTCTACCAACTGTTGAGCAAATGTTCAAATATATGAAAAATTGGGGTCATTCATTTTCAAATCAACGTAGATACTAAATTATAACATATAAAGTACAAAATAATTTTCTCAGTAACAAGAATTAATACAGTTGACATTGCAGCCCTCAAAATACTATGATAATATGGAGTTTACTTCCTTTCTTTGATAAGAGTGCTCAAGAAATAAAATGTATTCATGCTGATATTCATGTTGCTATTCTGGGTTTGGTTGATAGCTCTGGTAGGTTTGCTCTTTTTCTTTTATTTTATTTTATTTTATTTTATTTTATTATTTTTATTTTTTAGATACTTTATTTACATTTCCAATATTTCCCTCTTTCTAGGTCTCCTGTTTGGAAATCCCCTATGCTCTCCCTCTCCCTGCCTCTATGAGGGTATTCCACCTCCCACCCACCCGCCCATCCACTCCCATATTCCCACCTTGACCTTCCCCTTTACTGGGGCCTCTAACACCCTCAGGCCCAAGGGCCTCTCCTCCCCCTGATGGCCAACAAGGCCCTTATCTGCTGCATATGTGGTCTGAACCATGGATCCCTTGATGTGTATTCTTTGGTTGGTGGTCCAGCCTCCAGTAGGACTGGGGGGGAGGGTGTCAGGTCAGTTGACACTGTTGCTCCCTGGGGCTGTAAACTCCCTCAGGTCCTTCAGTCCCTTCTTCCACTCCTCCATCTGGGACCTCACTCTCAATACAGTGGTTACTGTAAAGTTAAACTTGGGTATTCCAAACTTTTGGGCTAATATCCACTTATCAGTGAGTACATACCATGTTCGTTCTTTTGTGACTGAGTTACCTCACTCAGGATGATACTTTCAAGTTCCATCCATTTGCCTGCAAATTTCATTAAATCATTGTTTTTAATAGCTGAGTAGTACTCCATTGTGTAAATGTACCACATTTTCTGTATCCATTCCTCTGATGAGGGACATCTGGGTTGTTTCCAGCTTCTGACTCTTATAAATATGGCTGCTATGAACATGGTGGAGCATGTGTCTTTATTACATTTTGGATCATTTTCTAGGTATATGCCCAGGAGTGGTATAGCTGGGTCCTCAGGTAGTATTATGTCCATATTTCTGAGGGTCCACCAAACTGATTTCCAGAGTGATTGTACCAGCTTGCAATCCCACCAACGTTGGAGGAGTGTTCCTCTTTCTCCACATCCTTGCCAGCATCTGCTGTCACCTGAGTTTTTGAACTTAGCCATTCTGAGTGGTGTGAGGTGGAATCTCAGACTTGTTTTGATTTGCATTTCCCTGATGACTAAGGATGTTAACATTTTGTTAAGTATTTCTCAGGCATGCAAGATTCTGCAGTTGAAAATTCTGTTTAGCTTTGTACACCATTTTTAATAGGGTTAATTGGTTCTGTGGAGTCTAACTTCTTGAATTCTTTGTATATCTTGGCTATTAGCCCTCTATCAGATGTAGGATTGGGAAAGATCTTTTCCCAATCTGTTAGTTGCCATTTTGCCTGGCAGTGTCCTTTGCCTTACAAAGCTTTGCAATTTCATGAGGTCCCATTTGTCAATTCTTGATCTTAGAGAATAAGCCATTGGTGTTATCTTTAGGAACTTTTCCCCTGTACCCAGGTGTTAGAGACTTTTCCTCACTTTCTCTTCTATTAGATTCAGTGTATCTGGTTTTATGTGGAGGTCCTTGATCCACTTGGATTTGAGCTTTGTACAGGGAGATAGGAATGGATCAATTCTCATTCTTCTACATGTAGACCACCAGTTGAACCAGCACCATTTGTTGAAAATGCTGTCTTTTTTCCACTGGGTGGATTGAGCTCCTTTGTTGAAAATCAAGTGACCATAAGTGTGTGGGTTCATTTCTGGGTCTTCAGTTCTATTCTATTGATCTGCCTGCCTGTCACTGTACCAATACCGTGCAGTTTTTATCACTATTGCTCTATAGTATAGCTTGAGGTTAGGAATGTTGATTCCCCCAGAAGTCCTTTTGTTGTTGAGAATAGCTTTTGCTATCCTGGGTTTTTTGTTGTTCCAAATGAATTTGAGAATTGCTCTTTCTAAGTCTATGAAGAATTGAGTTGGAATTTTGATGGGGATTGCATTGAATCTGTAAATTGCTTTTGGCATGATGGTCATTTTTACTATATTAATCCTGCCAATCCATAAGCCTGGGAGATCTTTCCATCTTCTGAGGTCTTCTTCAATTTCTTTCTTCAGAGACTTGAAGTTCTTGTCATACAGATCTTTCACATGCTTGGTTAGAGTCACACCAAGATACTTTATATTGTTTGTGACTATTGTGAAGGGTGTCATTTCCCTAATTTTTTTCTCAGCCTGTTTATCCTTCGAGTACAGGAAGGCGACAGATTTGTTTGAGTTAATTTTATATCCGGCCACTTTGCTGAAGTTGTTTATCAGCTGTAGCAATTCTCTGGTGGAGTTTTTCGGGTCACTTAAGTATACAATCATATCATCTGCAAAGAGTGATATTTTGATTTCTTCCTTACCAATTTGTATCCCTTTGACATCCTTTTGTTGTCTAATTGCTCTAGCTAGAATTTCAATTACTATATTGAATAGATAGGGAGAGAGAGGGCAGCCCTGTCTAGTCCCTGATTTTAGTCGGATTGCTTCAAGTTTCTCTCCATTTAGTTTGATGTTGGCTACTGGTTTGCTGTATATTGCTTTTACTACTTTTAGGTATGGGTCTTGAGTTCCTGATCTTTCTCAGACTTTTATCATGAAGGGATGTTGAATTTTGTCAAATGTGTTTTCAGTGTCTAATGAAATGGTCATGTAGTTTTTTCTTTGAGGTTGTTTATGTCGTGGATTCCATTGATGGATTTCCGGGTATTGAACCATCCCTACATCCCTGGGATGAAGCCTATTCGATCATGATGAATGATTGTTTTGATGTGTTCTTGGATTTGGTTTGTGAGAATTTTATTGAGTATTTTTGTATCAATATTCAAAAGGGAAATTGGTCTGAAGTTTTCCTTCTTTGTTGGGCCTTTGTGAGGTTTTGGTATCAGTGTAATTGTGGCCTCATAGAAGGAATTGGGTAGTGTTCCTTCTGTTTCTATTTTGTGGAATAGATTGAAGAGTATTGTTGTTAGGTCTTCTTTGAAGGTCTGATAGAATTCTGCAGTCAACCCATCTGGTCCTGGGCTTTTTATGGTCGGGAAACTTTTAATGACTGCTCCTATTTCTTTAGGCATTATGGGATTGTTTAGATGGTTTATGTGATCCTGACTTAACTTTGGTATTTGATACCTGTCTAGAAAATTGTCCATTTCATCAGATTTTGCAGTTTTGTTGAGTATAGGCTTTTGTAGTAGGATCTGATGATTTTTTGAATTTCCTCAGAATCTGTTGTTATGTCTCCCTTTTCATTTCTAATTTTGTTAATTTGGATTCTGTCTCTGTGCCCTCTGGTTAGCCTGGCTAAAGGTTAATCTATCTTGTTGATTTTCTCAAAGAACCAACTCCTGGTTTTGTTGATTCTTTGTATAGTTCTCTTTGTTTCTACTTGGTTGATTTCAGCCCTGAGTTTGATTATTTCCTGCCTTCTACTCCTCTTGGTTGCATTAGCTTCTTTTTGTTCTAGAGCTTTCAGGTGTGCTGTTAAGCTGCTAGTGTATGCTCTCTCCAGTTTCTTTTGGAGGCACTCAAAGCTATGAGTTTTCCTCTGAACACTGCTTTCAATGTATCCCATAAGTTTTGGTATGTTGTGCTTTCATTTTCATTAAATTCTAGGAAGTCTTCAATTTCTTTCTTTCTTTCTTTCTTTCTTTCTTTCTTTCTTTCTTTCTTTCTTTCTTTCTTTCTTTCTTTCTTTCTTTCTTTCTTTCTTTCTTTCTTTCTTCCTTGACCAAGTTATCATAGAGTATAGCATTGTTCAGCTTCCATTTGTATGTGGGCTTTCTGTTGTTATTGTTGCCATTGAAGAACAGCCTTAAACCGTAGTGATCGGATAGGAGGCATGGGATTATTTCAATCTTCTTGTATCTGTTGAGGTTTTTTTGTGACCGATTATATGGTCAATTTTGGAGTAGGTACCATGAGGTACTGAGAAGAAGGTATATCCTATTGATTTAGGATGAAATGTTCTATAGATATCTGTTAAATCCATTTGGTTAATAACGTCTGTTAGTTTCACTGTGTCTCTGTTTAGTTCGTGATTCCAAGATCTGTCCATTGATCATAATGGGGTGTTGAGTCTCGTACTATTATTGTGTGAGGTGCAATGTGTGCTTTGAGCATTAGCAAGTTTTCTTTTATGAATGTGGGTGCCCTTGCATTTGGATCATAGATGTTTAGAATTGAGAGTTCTTTTTGGTAGATTTTTCCTTTTTGAGTATGAAGTGTCTTTCCTTATCTTTTGTAATAACTTTTGGTTGAAAGTTGATTTTATCTGATATTCGAATGGCTACTCCAGCCTGTTTATTGGGTCCATTTGTCTGGAAAATTGTTTTCTTTACTCTGAGGTAGTGTTTGTCTTTATCACAAAGGTGTGTTTCCTGAATGCAGCAAAATGCTGGGTCCTCTTTATGGATCCAGTCTGTGAGTCTATGTGTTTTTATTGGGGAATTTTGTCCACTGATGTTAAGAGATATTAAGGAATAGTAATTGTTGGTTCCTGTTATTTTCAGTGTTACTTTTAGGTTTGTGTGGCTATCTTCTTTTCAGTTTGTTGAAAGATTACTTTCTTGTGTTTTCTAGGGTGTCGTTTCCCTCCTTGAGCTGACGTTTACCATCTATTATCCTTTGTAGAGCTGGGTTTGTGGAAACATATTGTATAAATTTGGTTTTGTCATAGAATATCTTGGTTTCACCATCTATGTTAATCGAGAGTTTTGCTGGGTATAGCAGCCTGGGCTGGCAGTTGTGTTCTCTCAGGATCTGTATGAGTTCTTCCCAGGATCTTCTAGCTTTCATAGTCTCTAGTGAGAAGTCTGGTGTAATTTTGATAGTTCTGCCTTTATATGTTACTTGACATTTTCCCTTACTGCTTTTAATATTCTTTCCTTGTTTTGTGTATTTGGTGTTTTCACTATAATGTGACAGGACAAATTTCTTTTCTGGTCCAATCTATTTGGAGTTCTGTAAGCTTCTTGTACATTTATGTTCATCTCTTTCTTTAAGTTAGGGAAGTTTTCTTCTATGATTTTGTTGAAGATATTTACTCGCCCTTTAAGTTGGAAATCTTCACTCTCTTCTATACCTATTATCCTTAGGTTCTGTCTTCTCATTGTGTCCTGGATTTCCTGGATGTTTGGGTTAGGAGCTTTTTGCATTTTGTGTGTTCTTTTACTGTTGTGTCAATGTTGTGTATAGTATCTTCTGCTCCTGAGATTCTCTCTTCTTTCTCTTGTATTCTGTTCATGATGCTTGCATCTATGACCTCTGATCTCTTTCCTAGGTTTTCTAACTCCAGGGTTGTCTCTTTTTGTGATTTCTTTATTGTTTCTATGTCTATTTTTAGCTACTGGACAGTTTTGTTCATTCCATTTGTCTGTTTGATTGTGCTTTCCTGTAATTCTTTAATGGATTTCTGTGTTTCCTCTTTAAGGGCTTCTAGTTCTTTACCTCTGTTCTCTTGTATTTCTTTAAGGGTGTTAATTTCTTTCTTAAATACTTCTGTCATCATCATGAGAACTGATTTTAAATCTGAGTCTTGCTTTTCTGGTGTGTTGGGGTATCCAGGGCTTGCTGTGGTGGGAGTGCTGGGTTCTGATGTTGCCCAGTGTCCTTGGTTTCTGTTTCTTATGTTCTTGCCGTTGCCTTTTGCCATCTTGTTAACTCTGATGTTAGCTGATCTTACTCTGTCTGGCTGTTGCTTGTCCCTCCTGCAGACCTCTGAATCCATACTCATTGAAATCCAGTTGTCTCTGAGTGGTGTTTTGGTTTAGAGTGCTGTGGCACAGGGCCAGCTCTGGGATGCAGACAGAAACCAGAAGGATCTTGTCCCCGCATGTCCCTTGGTTCCTGTGTCCTGATGGCTCCGCAAGAGTTCCTCTTGATCCAGTGAGTTTGAACAGAAGTGGTGGTTTTGCCTATGCTCGAAGGTGTGTCAGCATTCCTGGGATACCAGCTCTCTTCTGGAGTCCTGTGGCCCAGGCTGAGGTCTCCAGGTCCCAGTGAGCATTGGTGCTCCTCTTAACCCCACTCATGGCTTTTCCATGCTCCTGTGGGAGGGTAGCTTTCTCCCAGCACTAATTGGCTATGGAGCCCTGTGGCCCAATCTGAGGTCCCTGCCACAGATAGAAATCAGAAGTTTCCTGTCCCTCAGTCTCTGTGGCCTGCGGGTTCCGGGCAGGTCCCGGTGAGCAGTGGTGCTTGTCTTGTCCCTACTCACGGCTTTTCCACTCTCCTGGAGAACTTTCTCCTGGTGCTGCTTGGCTATGGAACCCTGGTGGCCAGGGCAGAGGTCTCCTGCCACAGATGGGAACCAGAAGGTTCCTATGCCTGCCTACCTCAGTCCCTGTATCCCACAGGTTTCAGGCAGGTCCCGGTCAGCAGTGGTGCTCGTTTTAACCCCACTCACAGCTTTTCCATGCTCCTGGAAGGGTAGCTTTCTCCCAGTGCTAATTAGCTATGGAGCCTTGTGACCTAAGCTGAGGTCCGCAGCCATAGATGGAAACCGGTAGTTTCTTGTCCCTCAGTCTCTGTGGCCCGTGGGTTCCAGGCGAATCCCAGTGAGCAGTGATGCTCATCTTAACCCCACTCACAGCTTTTCCATGCTCCTGGAAGGGTAGCTTTCTCCCAGTGCTAATTGACTATGGAGCTCTGTGACCTAAGCTGAGGTCCGCAGCCACAGATGGAAACCAGTCTCTCCTGTATTTCTTTAAGTGAGTTATTTATGTCCTTTTTAAAGTCCTCTATCATCATCATGAGAAGTAATTTTAGATCCAAATCTTGCTTTCCAGTGTGATGGTGTATCCAGAATTTGCTATGGTGGAACAATTGGGTATGGATGATGCCAGATAACCTTGTTCTGTGTTTCTTATGTTCTTGTGCTTGCCTCCTGCCATCTGGTTATCTCTAGTGCTACCTGCCCTCTCTTTGTCTGACTGGAGCCTGTCCTTCCTGTGATCTGGTTGTGTCAGAACTCCTCAGAGACCAGCTGTCTCTGGGATCCTGAGATTCTTGGTGTGACAGAGCTCCTGGGAGTCAAGCTGCCTCTGGGACTTTGAAATCCTGGTGTGACCAAGCTCCTGGGATCCTGTGATTCTGTGATACTAGGCATGTTAGAGCACCTGGGAGTAGAGCTTTTCTGAGTGTTGTGGGACTGGCTGAGGAGTTTGTGCCCAAGGTCTGCTCAGGATACTGGCCAAGACATGAAGGAGCCTGTGCCACTGGTCCGTTGGGGTTCCTGGGTCCCTGGATCCCATGGGTCCCAGTTACTCCTGGTGTTGGGACAGATGTTGTATTCTCATCACCTCTAATCCTATTGTTTTCCTGTATTTCTTTAAGCGAGCTATTTATGTTCTTAATGTCCTCTGTCATCATCATGAGATGTGATTTTTAATCAGAATCTTGCTTTTTTGGTATGTTCAGGTATCTAGGGCTTGCTGTGGTGGGAGAACTGGGTTCTGATGATGCCACGTAGCTTTGGTTTCTGTTGCTTAGTTTCTTGTACTTGCCTCTTGCCATCTGGTTATCTGTGGTGTTAGCTGGTCTTGCTGTCTCTGACTGTGGCTTGTCCCTCCTGTAAGCCTGTATGTCAGCATTCCTGGGAGAGCCTTTCTTTCTGGGAGGAATTTGGGTATGAATAGCTGTGGCACAGGGTCATCTCCAGGATGCAGATGGAAATCAGAAGGATACCATCC
>JAPYYD010006452.1:0-11151 GCA_028551405.1 Uromys caudimaculatus
GTGCAGAATGGAATCAGAAGGATCTTGTCCCCAGCTGTCCCTTGTTTCCTATGCCCCAAAGGTTCTGTAAAGGTCTCTCTTGATCCAGAAGTGGTGGTTTTGCCTGTGCTCAAAGGTGTGTCAGCACTTCTGGGATTCTCTGTTCACGTGGAGCCTTGTGGCCCAGGCTGAGGTCCCCAGGCACCCGTGTAAATCGGAAAGTTCACAGTTTTTCTGTCCCTGGGTTCTCAGGCCCCGGATCCCTGCAGATCCGGGCGGGTCTGGGCGAGAGATGCTGCTCCCCTCAACCCCACTCACGGCCCTTCCAAGTTCTTGTGAGGTTACCTTTCTACGGTGCTCGTTGGCTACCGACTCCTGGTGACCCAGGCAGAGGTTTCCCCCTTTCTACCTACTCGTTGGCTACCGACTCCTGGTGTCCCAGGCAGAGGTTTCCCCCTGCAAGTGAGATCCTGAAGTTTTGGAGTCTTTCTGTCCCCGGGTTCTCAGGCCCCGGATCCCGGCAGATCCGGGCAGGTCTGGGCGAGAGGTGCTGCTCCCCTCAGCCCCACTCACGATCTTTCCAGGCTCCTGGGCGGGTACCCCTCTCCGGTTCTCGATGGCTACCGACTCCTGGTGTCCCAGGCAGAGGTTTCCCCCTCAAGAATTTCAGTTTTAAATACCTTATAGCTGGGCTAGTTATAAAGTCCAATTTGAAATTCTATGAGTTTAAATCACTCTGTGACATCTAGGAACACTTCAGTCCTTGCCGCTGTTTGTATTTGTTTCTTGTTTTGTGCTTTGGTCCTACTGTGCTGTGTCTCATGCCCTCTTTCCTCCAAGTCTAAAATAAGTTGTCTTTTGAATTTCCCCTGCATTCACTAGCCATTCTTAAATTGTCCTCCTATTTGTGTGTTCCATTAGAATTTTAGTATTTACCTTGCCATTGATTGTAATTAGCCACTTTTCTTTTATTCCCACCAGGTGCAAGACATTGGGATTAGCTTTCCCTGAGCACGCCCTTGTCTTGCTGGTCACGGTTGACTACAAATGATGAACCTCTCCTTTGAATCTGTTACCACCAGACTCATCACCCTTACTGAGATTATTTCATGAAGACACTGCTTAGTTTTGCCCAGAGGTTCTTCGATCTCTTTCCCCATTCCTGTATTCACCCACTTTCCTTTTGCGATCTTTTCCTTGACTGCACCTTTCACTGGTTCCTGCAGCAGAGACTGCACCTTTCACTGGTTCCTGCAGCAGAGCAATCCATGCATGGGGACTCATGTCCAGTGACTGGGGTCTTGGACCAATGGCCCAGACCCTTTCTTTCCAGACCGTCTTGCTTTCCTCTTGTTTTAGAACGGATCTTGTTTCAGTTCTGAGGCCTGAAGAATCTTTCTGTCCTTTAAGCCCAGCTATCTATTTTCACACTGATATTTTGTCTCTTTCATCCATGTGTGCTTGGGAGCATTTTTTGAACTTCACAGGACTCTGGGGATGTTAGAAAGGATTTAATATCTTATATCAGAAGAAATAGAAAATGCAAATATATGTATAGAATGCAAACTCCATTTCAGGTTTATAGAACATATCAGTGGCTTTTGAAACATAATATCATTAAAGAAAATCTGTAAATCAGTAGGATATCTGTGTGTATGTATGTATGTATGTATGTATGTATGTATGTATGTATGTTTGTGTGAACATACAAGTGTGTGTGTGTGTGTGTGTGTGTGTGTGTGTGTGTGTGATCTCACCCTGTGTATGTGTATGAAAGTATGTGTGTGCATGTATCTATGCACATTGGAGGCTAGAGGTTGGCAGTAGTGCCTTCTGAGTCTCTCTCTATCCTATTTTTGAGACAGCTGGCTAGACTAGCTGGCCAGCCAGTCCCAAGGATACTCCCATCCTCATCTCTCTAGGGCTGGGATTATAGGCACTTGGTATCCTTCCTGGTGTTTCACGTGAGTACTGAGGATCTGAATTCAGGTTCTCATGCTTGTGCAGCAAGCACTTTATTGGGTCACCCAAAGCCCCAGGTTATCTTAATTCACTGTTTTAAAGATTCCAGAGTAACTCACTCTCCATCCTTTTGAGATTCTAACCTTGAGTTAGTTACTCTGTCTTTGTTTTGTTTTGACCCATGCTTATTTCCTAGAATGGTCTTTTATTCACAAGCCACCATGATTTAAGTACCCAAATCCACCTACACAAACACAGGTCAAACAAGAAGTGATCGGTGCTTGTAGATAGACAAAGTCGGAGACTTCACCTGTGCACAACAAGGCCAATCAAAATTCACAGGGCCACTAAGTTTTGAGGGGCCACAATTTTGAAATCAGTTATTTCTTATTAAACTGTCTGTCATTGTTGTCTATGAAGACAGGTCCCGGACCTTTATTGTAGTAAATCAGTCCAGGGAAATGATGGGCAAATCTTGATGAGCGTCTCAGACATTTGATGGGGCTCCAGGCATTTGCAGGAGTTGATGCTAATTGCTAAACCATGTTGAGACAGGACAAAACCCAGGCCAGCACACCAACTCACCATCCAGGGTCATCTTATTGGGATCACTAGTTCTCAACCCTATCCTCAGAAACACCTCAGTTACTGTAAGCATGGTGTAGTGAAGAGAGATCTAGACATTAGTTACTTACTATTGCTCAACTCTGAACAAAACACTCCCCCTTTGGAACCTCTTGTATTTTCCACTGTAAACATAGATATTATGATTTATGTTTCATACAGTGATTATTTCAATAAAAGATAAAATGTTATTGGAAGTATTGATTTTTTTATGACTTGAAATTCTCTACGTAAATATTATGGAACGTGCAATTTCTTCTAGGTCTAAGATTTTCTTTCTGTTTTTAGTTTTGTGAGTTAGTCATTGACCTCTTCCATTGTATGAGACACTAACCCTGTGGAAAATATTATCTACAGTGTTTTGATTTTTCAGATGGGCCTCTTTCACAAATTCTTGAAGGCTAGTGGATTAGACGAACTTTAGCAGAATGGCTTCAGGAATGACAGTAATCATCTAGGTCATTCTGATCCCTTGATCATTTTCCTGACAGAAATATCCAAATAATTTAATTCAAGAGAAAATCTGAATTAAATCTATTTACTTTGTCTCCCTCCCTGCCCCCGGTTCTAATAGATGAGTCTTACAAAAACCAATCAGACCTTTGTAAAAGGCTTTGTATGAAGGGATATAAAAGCTTCAAGTGGCTTAGTTTTGCATTCCAACTATTTAAATATTATGAAAGATATTTAGAAACCCATGAAATATGAGCACCACTGCAAGAATGTTATATTTTGACACGCCTTACAATGTTAACATACCGTTTTTCTAGAGCAACAATTAGCTTCTCCACTCCAGCAGCTGCTTCGTGCTTCCCAAGCGTTCGCTGCTGTAACAGTTGGATGATGTCCTCAGACAACACCTGAGGAAGAGGTCCTCAGCTGAAACCAAATTATCGAAAATGACATCAGTCCCTATAAAAGAGCATTTGTCTTTAATAACCTTCTTTATCCATTCAATTTTTTCCTGCCACTCCCTGTAAAAATAAAAGGAGCAGAAACAGTACATTTTGCTCCTGTTACAGATCAAGTCACAATTGTAAAATTTCCAATTAACGTAAGTGGATGAAACTACCCTTCCTTCATTACTGTGAGAAGCAACCAGGCATGTAACATAAAGGCCTCCCCTTCCTGCTATCCTTAACTTCACTGAATAGGGAGAGCAACTACAGAGGAGAGAGCTGGGGCCAATGAGTGTATGAATGGCCCCATTCTTTCCTCTGATGAAACTGAAGGCCACTGGAGACTATAAAGCTTTTCTCACTGTCAGACAGAAAATCTCAGAACATGGTTTCTTTCTTTCACTATCATGCATGTCCTGAGAAGGACATCCTTTGAGCCACAGTTCCTATTGGGTTCTTTTTACAAAGATTGTCTCTACTAAAGCTTCACACATCTCCTGTAAGGGAGAGACATCGTCATGCTCGTTTTACAGATGAGGGAACATAGGTTTCGTGGTGTCGTATCACTTGACTGAAAGCAATTGTGCTGGTGACCAGAGGAATGGAAATCTCTGATTCCAGACTCATTGTCTTGCCCTTACAAGAGAGTGTATTCTCTGAATCAAAATGCTAGATTTGCATTTGGCACAGAAACGTGAGGTATCTATCACTGGGGCTTTTGTAGTAACTCGGGAAATAGAATAAGTGTGCTTCAGCTCTGCCTCCTTGCTCATTCTTTGTCTTTCTCAACTCAGTGTGTCATTGTTTAAAATTGGTCCCACCTGTAAGCACAGGGCAATTTCATTGCAGAGATGAATGTTAGTAAGAAAACCCGAAGAGTAATGAAGCATGCTATGACCTGCTTTACCCAGAGACTATGAGTATTATCAACTCAAATTTGATAGATCGACGGATTCATTCATTCCCTCAGCAAACATTTACCAGGCATCTACCATGAATCAGATTCTCTTAAAGGCACTAGACTCTGGTGACTAGACAGAGAGTGATGGACAAGACAGAAAGATTTACATTTACTGGGTACAAGACAGATAGGTAAGGATAAAAATGGCAATACTTGGGGATGGAGAGATGACTCAGAAGCTAAGAGCATTTATTGCTCTTGCAGACAACTTGGGTTCAGTTTCCCATGCATGGTGGCTCAAAAACACCTGTAAGTCCAGTTCTAGGGGATATATGGCTTTCTTCTGACTTCCACAGACTTCTGCATGCATGTTGTGCACATAGATATACCCTCAGGCATACATACACTTCAAATAAATAAATAAATAAATAAATAAATAAATAAATAAATAAATAATATATATTTAATGTATTAATTTAATTTAAATATAGTTAAATATTGTGTTTTAAAATATATTTATATTTTATATAATTAAATATATAATATATAAAATACATAAATATATATTTTAAAACACAATGTTCATTCTCAAAAATTTTACAGTTAAGTTAAACAGTAGAAAATTACCAGTTAATTTGACAGATATGCAATGACGGTAAGTACTAGAGGTATATGCAGACAGCTTAGGGGTACAGAATTGGTTAGTGAAAAATGGTCATTAAATTTCATCACAGAGGTTCAGAATTTGCTGGGATAAGATATTTGTCATGCTTTCAATCATGGAAACAGACAGAAATGTGCTGGACTCTGCTACAGATCCTTGAAATTGACTAGATATCTCTCAGGGTCTAAATGGACCAGTTGCTTGTGGTACTAGGTTCCTGGAAACAGTCTAGCATGGGCATTTCAAGTCTTCACTTGTCTCTTGAGGAAATGCCAGTGGTGAGAGCATCATCACTGTGGAGAAGATCATGAGACTGTAATTCAAAACTCCTCTCTTCCAATTTCTACCTCTATTGTCACTGGCACCCAGAAGGCAGCTGCACATGCTTTCTGCTCCTTTGTAACATAATATTTTATTTATCCTTTGACAACTTCAGATGTGTACTCAGTGTTTCCTGATCATGTTGATCCCCAAACTCTCCTTCGTAATTCCCCTATGAGCAACTTACTTGAGGTCACATCTCTGAAAAGAAGAATGACGTCCCTCTCCCAGCTGTCGTCAGTTGCTGGTAACTCCTGAGTTAGGGAGGAATATCGTGAGCATTTCCATCCATATTGACATCCCTGGCTGGCTTGATCTTTCACAGGCAACGTTCTAGCTGCTGTGAGCTCATGAGTGCAATGACTGTCATGTCCGGAAGCAGTCAGTGTTTTGTAATGCTCCTTCCCATCATCTGGCTTGTATATTCTTTGTGCCTGCCTCTTCTGCCACATTCTCTGAGCCTTGTAGGGCTCTATATAAATGCCTCGTTTAGAAATGAGCACGAGGACCCAAAGTCATGTGATCTCAGCACTTTGACCAGTTGGGAGTCTGCACTGACTGCCGCCCATTGCAGAAAGACACTGCTGTGAAGACTGAGGTCACTCTTCTGTTCTTATGAGCACAGTACTTAGAAGGCAGCTTGCAACACGTCTGTTCGGTAAGACAATAGCAGTGTGCTCCCCTCCATGGGGCCCATGACCTCCATAGCCATGGGTTTTTGACCAGGTTTATAGTACCAGGCATGAGTTCTCTCTCCCAGAACAGGCTTCAAACCCAACTAGAAAATAATTGTTTTTCTTGGGACAGAACCTCATTCTGCAACTCAGATTGACTCAAAATTCATAGCCCTCACCCTGCAAGTACAGGGATTATAGACACAAGCCTTCATGGCAAGCACAAAGTTGTAACTCAGACTGCCTTTGAACTCATGGCTTTCTTGACTCACCCTCTTTAGTACTTTGCCTACTAGGGCACGCCACTCTGTGGCCTCTTTTTCTGCATTCACTACCAACCCCTTTGAACTATCTCGAACATCCAGTCACACAGTTCTTCTGTTTCTCTTCCTGACTTTCCAACCCTGTGGGGTTCTCTTTATGAATATTCTTTACCATACAGTGATTCCTGTTATTCTTTTCTCTCAGTTTCCTCTTTTCCATCTTCTCCACAGCAAAGGTTGTGTCAGGGGTCTTTCCATAGAACAAGAGTCATTTTCCTTACAGTCTAGAAGGAGAACACTCATAAATGGCCTCTATATTAACAATAATCTTAGTCCTTGTTATAGAGGCATTAGACTTATTGCTTTGTGAAGGGCCTTCTATCCCAGGCATTTAGGAGGTTCTGAGTGGTTATCTGCTGGGAATTCTGATCCTGGTGGGGGAAATCTTCAATTGTGTTATTCTGCAACAGGTACCTTGATTTTACAGTTCCAAACTGTTGGGGTTTCTTGGGGCTAACCCAGGGGTATACCTAGATTCCTCAATTGTGTGCCACCCACCATAGACCTCAATGAGGGCTTTCCAGCTTCTATTTTATAATGGGTGACAGTAGCTACCATAACAAATAAATACAGCATTCCAATAGTTTAGCCCATGGTAAGTTTTTTTTTTTCTCCCTTAGCTCAAAGTCCAGCAGATGTTCCTGGTTGGCACATAACATTTCCTCTACATGTTAAAGACATGAAGGAACATATGTGGGTCTGTACAGATAAGACCAGGAGGTAACTATTCTATTTATGGCTCTTTGGCATCCTGCACTGGGTTCCCAGAAGCAAGCCCTGAGGTAAGAATTTGCTTGTAGGAGATCTCTTCAGAAAGAGTTTCCAGGGGAGAGCAGTAAAGAGGTAAGAGGGTTAGTGATTTGAGGAAGGCAAGCTTAGTATGACTTTAAGCAAGGTCTTGGAGCTAGCCTGGTCCTGCCAGCAGCTCTGGAGCATAGCTCATACCTTTTCATAAGTTCCGCTAGTAGTAGTAGCTAGTAGTCTGTCTGTCTGTAAGCACCAGACTCTCCAAAGGGATTCAGAGAGTTCCATTTGAGGAAATACTTTCCTGACACACTGCCCTCCTCTGCCTTCCAACAAACTCAGTATCATCCAGTATCTGTCTTTTTAATTTATTTTTTTCTTCCCCTGCTTCTCCTCTCTCCCTTTCTTCTGTGGTCAGAAAACCTGCAGAATCCTTAGCTCTGCCTTTCCCACCCAGACTCCTAGCAAGGTGTCACCAGCACTAGTTTCTACAGAGAAACAGCTTGTTTAAATCTCTAACTAGAGCCAATCTCCTTCTGGAAGCAAGGGTGATAAATGGTGCAAATTATCCTTAGTGTGTTTCCATTAGGGCTCCGAAGGCCCCAAGAACTGATTCTGTGGGCCTGGCTAACAATGGAGCAGCATAGCTGTAGTGAAAGGCCCATGGCTGAGAAAGCTGACAGTGCAACCTTGACTCAGCCTGGAAATTCTGCAGTTCCTAGGGTTCAGCACACTCTAGTGTGGCTTGATTTGCCTGGTGCCTTTCTTGAGCCACTTACCTCTAGTGTCCTGCTCTGGTCTGTGTGGGAAGTGCATGCTCATGTCAGGGTACCCTCAGGCTCACAGATCTTTCCTATGGCCAGAAGTTTAAGTTCTAGAGCCGAGATGCCTAAATTCAATTCCTGACTTTGTCATTTACCTGGTGAGTGACTTAGGGCAAGGCCTTAATTTTTGCATCTCAGTTTATTGTAAAATGAGAATAAAACTGGGGCCTTCTTCATAGGGCTTTGAGATCTTCAAAGCATATGATTCAGGAAAAATGCTTAACAGAATCCCTGACATATAACAAGAACCCAAGAAATGCTCATTATGATAATGAATATTAGATATTTTTTTCTTATTGGATGTCATTATAAGCCTATATGGTAGAAGCTATGGAGTCCATTTTTTATATGAAATTGCGCAGGTGGAGGTTTGGGAAGCCAGTACTGAGGTTGAGGCATGTAGGCTAAGCTCAATGGGCCTTCTACTATCCTCTGTTGGAACCTTCTGGCAACCCTGCCATTGGCTCATCATCCTTAGTCTTCTTTGTCTTCCTACTTACCACAGAGTTATAAAGACCTTAGCCTTTCAGACTGATTTGGGGGTGTTGAAATTTACGGTTCCAGTACAACAGTCTAGTCTAGCCTTCAGGACCCTTAACTCCTTAAGCCTTTTCTTTCTAACAGTTCATGTTATTTTGAACACTCCTCCCCTTTGAAGGCCTCAGCTAGAAAACTGTCTCAGCAGACCTCCAAGATATAAGAGGAAATGCTTGAACTCTTGGGTCGACACATACACTCGGACCACTCAATTTATCATGTCTCCTCATAGTGAGAGACTAGAAACAGTCTATTTAGCCATCACATTATTGCAATAACTAAGGATAATGAAGGGAAACTCTATATGCTGACATACATTAAGAGAAAGCCTGGAAAGATACATTGATAAATACCAAGAGCGAGCGAGAGAATTATAGAACATAATCCTACCTACCCACAAAAATCTACCCCCTAAACTTTAGACATGTGCAGACATGTAGGTTAACACACAAGAAGAGGAAGAGGGCTATTTATTAATTAACACACAGCTCCTGGGAGAAGGGACGATGTGGTAATTATATACTGAGGGGCTTTGACTCTGAAAAAGTAGTGATTTTTCCTTCTTGTGACCATGACCAAAGTGTCTGACAGACAACTTTAGAGAAGAAGGGATTATTTTGGTGAACACTTTCCATCATGAAAGGGAAGGCATGGTAGAGTGGGTGGAGGCAGGAACACGAGGAGGGGTCCCCTTAAATGGTAGTGGTCAGTAAGCAGAGACATTAGGTCAGAACCTGGGACCCAGTATGAACTTCAAGAGCTAACCTAGTAGCCCATTTCCACCAGACAGGCTATGATGATTAGTACTAATTGTAAATTTGTTAAAATCTAGAAACACCTGGGAGATCAGCCTCTGAACATGCTTGTGCAGAATTAATTTGATTAATTAATTGATGTGTGAAGCCTCAATGTAATTATGAGCAGGATCATCCCCTAGTTAGGGAATTCTGCACTGTATGAGGTGGAGAAAGCAAGCTGAACATGGTCACACATACCCTCATTGCTCTTTGTCCCTGATTTTGGATTTGGTGTGACCTGCTTCCTCAAACTCCTGCTGCTGTGACTTCCCCACTGTAGGATCACAAATGGGTCCCCCCCCCCCCCCAAAGGCAGTATTGCTGATAATGTCCTAAAATAAAGTCCTGGGCCCAACCTAGGAAGGACTCCAACTAGGTAAACAAGAGGATGGTTGTTACATCAACATAAACCTAAACTCAGCATTCCTCAGGAATGGCCTGATGTGGGTTCCCATATGTCTGGGAAGTCACAGATTTCCTTATCTGACCCCAACAGTCTATCTCTGGTAAAGGGCATGTAATTCCTGATTAACTTGAACAGTCTACAGTGGTTCAAAGTCCCCATGCTAACTCATAGGCTAGCCAGGCCTACTTTCCACCTCCTCCTGCCTTTACCTGTCCAAATAAAACTGGCAAGGCTTTCTCCACCCACTCTTGTTCTCTATTTTCTGAGGCAGCTCAGCAGTTTGTTCCCCTAACAAACTTTCTACTCATGAAGCAAACTAGTCCAGTGGTTTCACTGCATTTCATTTACCCCAACTATGGTGAACTGCAATGTGGAAGTGTGAGCCCAAAGAAACTCTTTCTCCTTTATGTTGCTTTTGCCAAGGTATTTGATCACAGCAACAGGAAGAAGGAACTTAGAAGACAGAAGCCCTACCTCTGAAAGGCTCCACAGCCTTCAGCATAGTACCTACATCCAAAGCATGAGCCCATGGAGGTAATCTCAGATGAAACCTGTAACATTTATTCTTAAAACTTTTATACATTTTTGTGTAACTCCAATTTTTATGTCATTAAATTAACATAATACTGGTTCATTTGTTTGCTTGATCGTCCATTCTTTTCTTCCTTCCTCCTCTTTTCTTTCTCTTCCTACTCTTCTCTCCTCCTTTGGGTAGTAAAATGAAGGGGAATGCCTAAGGGTGCTTGCAGTATTGGCCACATTCTAACGATGCTATCCTGTGTACCTGGGGGTCTCTGGCAGCAGTACTGAAGATTCCAAACCTCTGGTACTCCTCATCACTTTGCTCAAAGATCCAGCCTGACCTTGACTGGTTGCTTCAGGGTTAAAGAGACTGGGAGACATGAACAGACAAGAACTTCTCTCAAGTTCTCTTGCACTGGCCCTTTAAGTGTGAGGCAACAGATATTTAAGTTTAATAAGTTGTGCCCTGGAAGCCACCGAGCTCACAGTGTGGAGTAGCAGAGCAGCTAGCTTCATCTTCCCTGGTCTTCAGTTTCTTCTGATCATACACTAGAAGGATGTAAGAGATAAGGCTTTGGGAGAAAAGAAAATGACTCAAGAGAAACTCAGGGTTGGCTGTGGTTTAGTCAGTCGGTGTGGTCAGTGGTCTCCGTTCATATAGAAAGACTCCTGGATTTCTGAAACATGAATTGATTTGTGCTATTTTTCTCTTCTGTCTCCTCTAAAGTGGAAATTTCTTGTTTCTTTAGAGACTCAGTTAGGTTATAATGATGTTTTGCTGGGGCAGACAGTGAAAGAATATTTTGCTGAAGCAGACACAGGTGAAAGGATGTTTTGCCAAAGGACACTGTCAATAGGACAAAACGGCAACCAACAGATTGGGAAAAGATCTTCACCAATCTTATGTCCGATAGAGGGCTAATATCCAATATATACAAAGAACTCAAGAAGTTAGACTCCAAAAAACCAAATAA
>JAPYYD010006453.1:0-11149 GCA_028551405.1 Uromys caudimaculatus
AGAATAATTAAAGAATAAATTTTTTCTTCTCTAGAAGTTTGCTTAGAGCATCTCTAACATCTTTGTTTCTCAGAGAGTAAATCAGAGGGTTCAGCATAGGTGTGACTAGGGAATAACACAAAGAAGCCAGCTTACTCAGTTCAGGAAATCTGTCAGGGGTGAGATACATGAAGAAAACAGCACCATACAGCACACTCACTACACCCAGGTGAGAGCTGCAAGTGGAGAAGGCTTTCTTCCTTCCTTCTGTGGAGCGTATCTTTAGAACAGTGGACACAATATACATGTATGAAACAACAATGACTATAACGGTAGGTAAGATAATGATGCTGGATAAGGAAAAAGATACTATTTTATGGACAAAGAGGTTATTGCAAGATAATCTCTGAATTGGTCGAGTATCACAGTAAAAGTGGTCAATGGCCCGAGAAGCACAAAAGGATAAATTAAATGTCATGCTGGTCTGGAGAACAGAGCTGATACAGCCACAAAAATAAGAGCCTGCCACCAACTGAATGCAGAGACGTGTAGACATGTGAACAGAATACAGGAGTGGGTTGCAGATGGCAATGAAACGGTCATAAGCCATGGCTGACAGGAGAAATCCTTCAGCCACAATGAAGAGTGTAAAGAGAAAGAACTGGGACACACAGCCTGCAAACGAGATGAACTTGCTTTCAGTCCAAAAGTTGCTGATAGCCTTTGGTGCAATAACAGATGAGTAGAAGAGGTCGATGAAGGACAAGTTGCCTAGGAAGAAATACATTGGCGTGTTCAGCCTGGGATCAGTAATAATGATGGCCATCATCCCAAGGTTTCCTAGAAGGACCATGGTGTACACAAACAGAAAGAGCAGGAAGAGGAGGATATGGAGCTCGGGGCTGACCCTGAAGCCTACAAGGATGAAGTCAGTCATATCTGAGTGGTTGCTTGTTTCCCTGTCACCCATGGAAGAGACCTGATGAGAGGCAAAAGGCAAAATAAACAAACTCTCAGTTTGACCTCATCTTATAAATAGCTGCTACAGGACAGGGGTTTCCAAATCTGTAATAGTTATTATTTAAGTTTCAAAATACTGCAACTTAAACTGAATTCAATCAGTTAATATGGACTCTACATCTCATTTTCAATTTTTAATTTCTAAAATTGATATTGTTCAGCATTTTCCTTAAATATACAATACAGTGTCTTCCTCCTAAAATGACTATCATATTTATTATACTACTGTTCTGTACATTCCTTTGCTAGTGCATAGTGATCCTATGGCAAGGGGAAAACCTACTAGTAGGGAGATAGAGGGAGAGTGTACTAAAGGGAGGGAATAAAACAGTCTGAATGTGATCAATGAGATATACATGAAAGTGTCTGTTAAATCAAGCACTATGTATAATGAACATATGCCAATAAAAGTTATTGATTATTACCTAATAAAATAAAAGTGATTTTCAATTACCTAATATGTTTAATTTCCTTTTGTGTGTCTAAAAGCTTTGAATTTTGATTGAATTCATATACAACTAAAAGGATGTGCATAGTGAATTGCAAATGAAAAAAGTTTAACATTCATTGTAGGAATTTTTTCTCTCTCTCAAATGGGCTGTACAATCTCATAAAGAAAAAAATCTTTCTTTCTTTTCACGGTTCAACATTCTTTAAGAAAAATTAACAGTAGTGTTAAATGTTAGTTGGTAATAGCCACTGAACAAAATATCTATGTGTGAGGGTACAATTACTTCAACTTACCCTGCACATGACTTTATATCTGTCATTGATTCTTTCGTAAGACATTGGAGACTTTGAAGTCTATATTAACTATACATCCCACTTTTTATTTCCCTTTTGAACTTCATATGGGCAATACTAATTAGAGCTAACATTTATGTGATATTTTTATGCCAACATCTTCTATATGCAGTCTGGATAGTTAATTTAATATATATAATAATAATAACACACAAATACTGCTGTATTTCCATGTTTCCTGAAAAGGTGTAGAGAACTAATCTTCTTGATATTTACTAACTAGTGCCATAGTTATAAATAAAAGCAAAGAAATTTGTCTCTAGCATCTCTGCTCCTGATAAATCATGTTGTTTTACCATCAATAAAAACTTCCTATTTCTTTAATTGACTTAAACATTATTTCTTATCTTTAATAAAAATTCCTTAATTCAAAAAATAACTACTTAATTCTTCAACCGGGGTCAAAGCATATTTTCCAAGAATAATAGCAATTATTGACATACATTAATATTAATATTGAATATTGATTATTTTCACATAATAATATCTCTCCCAAGATCACAAATAACTGTGATCTTCATGGCATTTGTGTATTGCAAATATCAATTGATCAATATACACTTGTTATAGAAATTAAAATAGACTAATAGAGCATACAGACTTGGGGTCCAACCTGAAGGCTTCATAGCTATGCAGTTATGCAGCACAGCATGTGCTTTAAGTTAAGATAAACTTCTCTTACTGTCTAATTCAGACCTTGGACATTGTTTCTTATGCAAAATTGCTTTATTATATATAAAGAGAATAAGAATAATATAAGCCGAAGTTTCTGGTGGAAATTAAATAACATACATGCATAAGTCATTTGATTAGACGACAAAGTCTTCTACTAATGTTATCCATTCTATCATACTTCTCTATAATTGGCCAATTAACTCATACCCAAACAATCAATTTTAACTGTGTTTGAAACTTGTAATATGCATATGGCCTTTTGGGATAAGTCAGTCTAAGTTGTGGTAAGGAACCAGGTAAATTTTTAACGTCTAGAGAATGAAGACATGGGTGAGAAATGTGATTATGTCAGAAAATCAATGACTAAGGTAAAAGTAATGACCACTATTCAACAACATAGTTTTGAATAATAAAAATAAAATATTAACTAAATCTCTCAAAAATTACATGTTCAGATATTATAGGGACAGGAGCTTCTAAATTAGGACAGAGGGAGTGTGATAGCATGTGAGATACTGAAGCAATGAAAGAAAGCTGAGAAGTCATGTAATATTTGTAAACAGCAGATTATCTTTAATATTGCCTAGACCCAAAACCCAAGAATAAATAACATTTATTCTTACTCATTTCCACATCATATTTTAATACTAGTAACAAATATCCACTCTCCCTTCCATATCAATAGTTTCTTTAAATGAAACTCAACTGTTTGTTCTCTATGTGTTTGTTAGCATTGTTTCTGAATCTAGTCAATGGTCTTTAGTGATTGTAGCACATATTTACTATATTGGTAAAAGTTGAGTTGTGATGGGCATGCAAAATCATAGCAATGTTCTGTAAGTGTGATAGAGCTTAACATATAAATATCAGCAAATTTATAAGCAGAACCATTCATATTTTGAGAAAGGAATTCTTTACTCAGAAGCAACCATGAAGTTAGTCAGTTGATGACTTAATAGTTGTTAAATCTCAAATATGTTTAAAGTTACTTTTACCTTCTATGGTGTGGTGGTTTGTCAGATTCTCTTTTAAATGAAGCAGTAGAATTTCAAGGTTCCTTCTTTTTTGCTGTATTATTTTAGTTCCATGGAAGCTAACCATAAATTTAATTAATTATTCTATCACAGTTGCAAGTATTTTAAAACTATTTTAGGATTAAATAAACCTAATCTTTCCAACATTCATTCGTAGTCTGAGTTTCAGAGTCTCCCACAGAAAAGCATAACCTATACTCATCATTACTCTCCATTTAAAAACAGTTTTCTGCTTTATTGTTTTCTTGAAAAATTATAGTCTTACTTGGGAGAGAGTCAAGATTAATTTTCTGAATGTTGAACTGCTAAAGCTTAAGTGATCTTAGGAACTATATTTGTAGACATGTAAAGGCAAGCTGAAGAATCAACTGGCAGAATATTCTCTGGTTATATTCTTAGATTCTTATATGCTTTAAGGAAGGAAATATGTTACACTGCATATATATATGTCCAGGTCCTGAGCCATGTGAGACCTCTAATCTACCAAAGCATCAGAAAAAGCTATTCACAAGGGCTTTAGACTCAGTATAATATTATAACTCTTAGAAATAAGCATAGTATTGAGATTTCCTTTACCCTTCTGGGAGACAGTCCTCTGGGGATAAAAGGAAATACAACTTAATTATTAAGATATCTATGTTCCAAAATTAAGTAGATGAGGGAAATGGAGAATCTAGATATTTTTAAAAGTTATAATAGAAATTAAGTACATGTTGGAGGACATTTCTTTTCTTATGTGAGTCTTTGAGATAAGGTAAAATGATCTTTTTCTTTAATTTCTGCATCAAAGAAAAGCATTTACAGTTTTGACTTTTAAAATTTTTGTTAAACAAGGCAACATAGATATTAAAGAGACTATTGCTGTTTGTAATATGGTTATAGTCTAATTCCCCTCAATTATTTTTAACTGCTTGTCATTTATGACTGAGAATATGAAACACAATAGTAAGATGATGATTTGGAAAAGGTCAGAAATACATCTAATTTATCAAGTTATGACTAAACTATGGCTGACTGGACTTAAGTCAGGTTCATTTTTACTTTTTAATGTATTTTATTAATTCTTTGATAATTTGATACATGTATATAATATATATGGCATATTATCCACCTACTCCTTCATATAACCTTTTCCAGATTATCCCTTAAAATGCTCAATTTAATCTCTTTTTATCATAACTCATCAATTCTAATTTTTATTTCCCACATATTCATAGTTTTGAGGCTATCCACTGAAATACGCTTGACCTTCTAGAGCTCACATTAATAAAGAAAAGTGACTCTCCCTCAACATGAAGTCCTCAACAGGTGAGAAATCATAAGTCCCTACCCTTCTATATTAGCCAAGCTTACCTAAAGGAACAGAACTGATGAAAAATTCAGCAGTTGTTTGGCTGGGCCTGCTTAGCATCATTCTATGAATAAGCTTCAGATGATATCCGTTTATTCAAATATTTTTATACAATATATATTCTGATGATTTTTTCACATTCTTCAACTCCTCCCTAGCACCCTACCCACATTTCTTTTATGTTCTCTCTCAAAAAAAGACACATAGCACAAAAATAAAAATAAAAATAAACAAAAAAGTAAGCAATAAATAAGTAAAGTAAAAATAAAACAAATGAAACCAAAATCAACACACACACACACACACACACGCACACAGAAATAACCACTGGGTTTGTTTTCTGTTGGCCAACTATTCCTGGGTGTGATTGATATACCCAGTGACTCCAACGTAGAAAACTAATTTTCCCTTTGCCAGTGGGCATCAACTGCAAATAGCTTCTCAGTTAGGGGTGGGATTTTGTGTCTACAACCTCTTCTCAGTGCTACAATTTTGTTTGACTTGAACCTGTTGAAGTCTTATTTGTGCTAATGGCCAAAATCAATAAAATAAATGACAGCCCTTGCTAGGTAGGATGTGGTCAAGTAGAGACACTTAGTCATTGCTAGTGAAAGGACAAACTGGTACAGCCACTTTGGAAATCAGTGTGACAGATCCTCATAAAGCTGAGACATTTTTTAAACCATAAAGACTAAATACTATCTACAGAGAGACTAGGAACTTCAAATTTGTGATTCTTTTATAGTATACATTTACAAAATATCTCAGTTTTTATATGACTCTGTTTCTCCAGATAGCTAAAGCTTAACAAATATAGCAAAAATATCAGTGTTTTGTATGATACAATTTTAAAACAAACCATTTTGGAACCCTGGTGCTGCTTTCTAGGTCTAAAACGAAAACATAATAATAGAGAGATAACACATGATGATTTTAACCTAGATCAAGGTAAAGTCACATGGCATGCTTCCATTCTGAAGAGGTCACCTGCTAAGATGGAGGCAAGCCATGTGGTTGCTAGGTCATCAACCAAAATGTCAACAAACCACATGGTACTTGTCTTAGTCAGGGTTTCTATTCCTGCATAAACATCATAACCCAGATGCAAGTTGGGGAGGAAAGGGTTTATTGAGCTTACACTTCCATTCTGCTGTTCATCACCAAAGGAAGTCAGGACTGGAACTAAGCAGGTCAAGGAGCAGGAGCTGATGCAGAGGCCATGGAGGAATGCTGCTTACTGGCTTGCTTGCTTCTCCTGGCATGCTCAGCCTGCTTTCTTATAGAACCCAAGACTACCAGTCCACAGATGGTACCACTCACAAGGGGCCCTCCCCCCTTGATCACTAATTGGAGGCATTTTCTCAGCTGAAACTCCTTTCTCTGTGATGACTCCAGCTTGTATCAAGTTGACACACAAAACTAGCCAGTACAGTACTACTCCAAGGTGAGCTCATCAGACATTGTTCTCAAGTGCAAAGTGTCTTTTCTTGGAATGTTCAATTTTGCCCTCTCTTTCTGTCATGGAGTCAAGTTGTATGCCTGACTCAGGGCAATGACTTTGAAGAAAATTTTTAAATAAGCGTGCTTGGGTCTGGAGTATTTCACTAAGCAGCTGATCTTGGCTTCTTTTGCCCTGTCTCAGGGTAAGCACGTAACTTCTTGTTACTTTTTGGAATGGTACCTATGGAATACTTTCTTGTTCTCTTCATTTGTTTTTCTCCCTTTTTTATAATTAAATATTTTTATATATCCAATATCAGCACCCCTTGTTGCCCCAGTACCCCCTCATATAGATCCTCCACCCAATACATCCTCCCTTTCACCCTGTCTGGATGTTAGTTACTCCCATGACACACCCCTCCTCTGCACATCAAGTCATTGCAGGACTAGGAGATTCCTCTCCAACTCAGGGGGAACGGGATCCACAGGCAGGCAGGTAACACACTCAAGGACAGCCTCTGCTTCAGTTGTAGGGTGACCTGCATGAAGACCATGTTGTTCATATGCTACATATGTGCAGTGAGCCTACATCTACCCTGTGCTCACTCTTTGATTGGTGATTCAGGTTCTGGGAACCCCAAGGGTACAGGTTAATTAACTCTGTTGGTCTTCCTGTGGAGCCCCATCCTTTCTGGTCCCTCAGTCTTTTTTCCAACTCTTCCATAAGATTCCCCAAGCTCCATCTAATGTTTGGCTGAGGGTCTCTGCATCTCTTTCTATTGGCTACTGGGTGGAGCCTCTCAGAGAACCATTATGTTAAGTTCCTGTCTGCAAGCATAACAGAGTATCATTAATAGTGTCGAGGACTGGTTCTTGCTCCTGAGATGGGTCTCAATTTAGGGCAGTCATTGTTTAGCCATACCCTCCGTCTCTGCTCTATCTTTGTCCCTGTACTTCTTGTAGGCAGGACACATTTTGGGTGGAAGGTTTTGTGGGTGGGTTACTGTCCTTATCCCTCCACTGGGAGTCTTACCTGGCTAAAGGAAATGGTCGCTTCTGTATCCCCACTGCTAGGAGTCTCAGCTAGAGTTGTCCTGGGGACTCCACCCATCCCAGGTCTCTGGCAAGTCCTAGAAATTACTACCCCTCCTACCTCTGATTCCCCTTCTTTCTCTCCTGCTTTCCCTACATCTGATCTTCCATTCCCTCACCCACCCCTCTCCCCATCCCTCTCCTGTGCAGTTTCCTCCTTCCATTGACTTCCAATATATGTTTCCTCAACAATTCTCCCATTGCCCCCTTGTTATTTGATTTCTTTAGGTCTGTTGATTATAGTGTGGTTATCCTGTACTTTATGGCTAATATCCACTTATAAGTAAGTAAATACTGTGCATGGCCTTTGAAGTCTGGGTTACTTTGCTCAGGATATTTTCTAGTTCTACCCATTTGCCTGTGAAATTCATGATGTCCTTTTTTTTGGTTATTTTCTTTATTTACATTTCAAATGTTATCCCCTTTCCCAGATTCCCCTACACAACCCCCCTACCCCATACCCCATACCCCCTTCCCTTGCTTCTATGAGGATGTTCCCCCACCTACCCACCCACTCCCACCTCACCACCCTGGCATTCCCCTACACTGGGGCATCCAGTCTTCACAGGATCAAGAGCCTCACCTCCCATTGATGCCAGACAAGGCCATCCTCTGCTACATATGCAGCTGGAGCCATGGGTCCCTCCATGTGTACTCTTTGGTTGGTGGTTTAGTCCCTGGGAGCTCTGAGAGGGTCTGGTTAGTTGATATTGTTGTTCTTATAGGGTTGCAGATGTCTTTGTTTTTCATGGCTGAGTAAATGAACCACATTTTCTTTATTTCAGTCGAGGGATATCTTGGTTGTTTCCAGTTTCTGGCTATTACAAATAAGGCTGTTATGAACATAGTTGAGCAAGTGTCCTTGTGGGGTAGTGGAGCATCTTTTGGCTATATGCACAGGGGTGTTAAAGCTGGTTCTTGAAACAAAACTACCCCATCTTTCTAAGAAATTGCCAAATTGATTTCCAGAGTGGTTGTACTAGTCTGCACTCCTACTCCCAGAGGAGTGTTCCCCTTTCTCCACAACCTCACCAGCATGTGCTGTCCCTTGAGGTTTTGATGTTAGATGGGTGTAAGATGAAATCTCAGGATCATTTATGTTTGCATTTCCCTGATGACTTAGGGCATTGAACATTTCTTTAGGTGTTTCTATCGAGATTCCTCTGTTGAGAATTCTCTGTTTATCTCTGTACTTCATTTTTTAATTGGATTATTTGGATTGTTGGTATATAACTTTCTTGAGTTCTTTATATATTTTGGATATTAGACTTCTGTCAGATATAGGGTTGGTGAAGATCATTTTCTAATTTGTAGGCTGTTGTTTTGTCCTGTTAATGGTATTCTTTGATTTGCAGCAGTTTCATGAGGTCCCATTTATTAATTGTTAACCTTAGTGCCTGAATCATTGGTGTTCTCTTCAAGAAGATGTCTCATGTACTAATGAGTACAAGGCTATTCCCCCACTTTTTATTCTATTATATTATATTTAGTGTGTCTGGTTTTACATTGATGTCTTTGAACCATTTGGACTTGAGTTTTATGCAGGGTGATAATATTGGTCTATTTGCATTCTTCTACATGTAGACATCCAGTTAGATCAGCACCATTTGTTGAAGATGCTTTCTTCTTTCCATTGTATGGTTTTGGCTTCTTTGTAAAAAATCAAGTGTCCATAGGTTTGTAAGTTTATTTCCGGGTCTTTGATCCTATTCCATTGATCAAACTGTCTGTTTCAATACCAATATCATGTAGTATTTATTACTATTGCTCTGGAGGACACCTTGAAGACAGGGATACTGATACCTCCAGAAGTTCTTTTATTGTTCAGGATTGTTTTAAATAATCTGGGTTTTTTGATCTTCCACATGAAATTGAGAATTGTTCTTTCAAGGTCTGTAAAGAATCCTGTTGGAATTTTGTTGGGGATTGCATTAAATCTGTAGATTGCCTTGTGTAAGAAGGCCAATTTCACTATATTAATCCTACAGATCCATGAGCATGGGAGATCTTTCCATCTTCTGATATCTTCTTCACTTCCTTTCTTCAGAGGCTTGACATTCTTGTCATACAGGATTTCATTCGCTTGGTTAGAGTTACACTGAGATATTTTATTTTATTTGTGGCTATTGTGAGGGATTTTGTCTCTCTAAATTTTTAGTCCATTTATTGCTTGTATAGAGGAGCACTACTGATTTCTTTGAGTTAATTTTCTATCCAGCCACTTTGCTGAAGGTGCTAATCAGGTGTAGGAGTTCTCTGGTAGAATTTTTGAGGTCACTGTACTGGCTAGTTTTGTGTCAACTTGACAGAAGCTGGAGTTATCACAGAGAAAGGAGTTTCAGTTGAGAAAACGCCTCCATGAGATCCAGCTGTAAGGCATTTTCTCAATTAGTGATCAATGGGGGAGGACCCCTTGTGGGTGGAACCATCCCTGGGCTGGTAGTCTTGGGTTCTATAGAAAGTAAGCTGAGCAAGCCAGGAGAAGCAAGCAAGCCAGTAAGTTACATCCCTCCATGGCTTCTGCATCAGCTCCTGCTTCCTGACCTGCTTGAGTTCCAGTCCTGACTTCCTTTGGTGATGAACAACAGCATGGAAGTGTAAGCTCAATAAACCCTTTCCTCCCCAACTTGCATCTTGGTCATGATGTTTGCATAGGAATAGAAACCCTGACTAAGACAGTCACCTATGTATATTATTGTATCATCTGTGAATAGCGATACTTTGACTTCTTTCTTTCCAATTGTGTCTACTTGATCTCTTTTAGTTGTCTAATTGCTCTGGCTAGAACTTCAAATGCTATATTGAAAAGATATGGAGAAAGTAGACAACCTTGTCTTATCTCTAATTTAAGTGTAATTGCTTTAACTTTCTCTACATTTAATTTGATGTTGGCTATTGGCTTGCCATATTTTGCCTTTATTTCGTTTATGTATGTGCCTTTTTATCCATGATCTACCCAGGACTTTTAACATGAAGGGGTTTTGGATTTTGTCAAAGGCTTTTTCAGCAGCTAATGAAATAATCATGTGGTTTTTCTCCATCCCCTGGATAAAGCCTACTTTAGCATAGTGGATAATGTCTTTGATGTATTCTTGGATTCAGTTTGCTAGTGCTTTATTGAGTATTTTTGCACTTATGTTCATAATGGAAATTGTTCTGAAATTCTCATTCTTTATTGAGTCTTTGTGTGGTTTAGGTATCAGGGTGACTGTGGCCTCATAGAATGAGTTTGGCAATGTACCTTCTGTTTCCATTTTGTAGAATTGTTTGAGGAGTATAGTCATCTTTGAATGTCTTGTAGAATTCTGTGCTAAATCCATCTGGCCTAGTTTTTGTTTTTTGTTTTGTTTGTCGTTTGGTTTTGTTTTTTGTTTTGCTTTGTTATGTTTTGGATAGGAGACTTTTAATGACTTCTACTTTCTTAGGGGTTATAGTACTATTCTGATATTTTACCTCATCTTGATTTAGCTTCGGTAATTAGTGTCTGTCTAGAAAAATCATTCATTTCATTTAGAGTTTCCAATTTTGTGTAGTGCAAGCTTTTGAAGTAAGACCTAATGAGTCTTTGAAGTTCCTCAATGTCCATTGTTACTTCTCCCATTTGTTCTTGATTATTTTTTTTCCTCCTTTTTTATTTTTGATATTTTATATACATTTCCAATGTTTCCCCTTTTCTGAGTCTCCTCTTTGGATATCCCCCATCCCCTCCCCAACCCGCCTCTAGGAGGGAATTCCACCTCCCACCCCCCTCCCG
>JAPYYD010006454.1:0-11148 GCA_028551405.1 Uromys caudimaculatus
TTAGAAACCTGGGATGGGGATAGGCCCCAGAGGGTCTAAGGGAACAACTCTAGTTGAGAATTCTAGCAGGATATGGATCCTGATGTGGCCACTTCCTGTAGCCAGACAGGACTACAGTGGAAGGATAAGGAAGGTAACCCACCCTCAAAGCGTTGAACCCCAAATGTATCCTGCCTACAAGATGTGCAGAGACAAACATAGAGCAGAGTCTGAGAGAATGACTGCCCCAAACTGAGACCCATCCATGGACAAGAACCAATCCCCGACGCTATCAATAATACTTCCTTATGCTTGCAGACAGGAACCTAGCATAGATGTCCTTTGAGAATATCCATCCAGCACCTAGCTAGAGCTCAAGAGTCTTATGGAAGAGTTGCAATTCGATTTTAACAGAAACACAGCAGTAAAGTTTCATTTTTGTCCCTCTCAATTCGTGCCTATGTTAAGAGTAACCTGTATAATCAGGAAACTATCAAGATCCAGCCATCTCAGACAGTGTAAAAATTGCAGCCTATGAGTCTGGAGAAGCGGCTTGAGCCATAAGAGTGCTGGCTGCTCGTCCAGAAGACCTGGGTTTGTTTCCCAGCACTCACAGGCAGCTCATAACCATGTACAACTCCAGTCTGAGGGGATCTAGCGCCCTCTTCTGGCTTCTTCAGACAACAAGAGCAAATATTATACACACACACACACACACACACACACACACAATATTCATACACATAAAGTAAAATTATTTTTTTCAATGTAGCCTAGTACAGGAACATTAAGTCTACAGCCAAGACAAACACTCTTTCATCTTCTAGCATGACACATTTTATTACAAAATGGAATTAACCTTTAAACCACTTTTATGGAAAGTTGTAAACTGTTAGAATTTGAGTTAGGTCAGGACTGATGAACTGGACTAGGCAGGAGGAGGACACTTACATACTCTAAAAAGGTGAGGCATGCTAACCTAGGCCAAAATCAGAACAAGTTGTAGCACAAACCAGGGGTTACAGATCCTAACCTCTGATCGCTAGTCTCCTTGCTTCAAAAGAATGTAGAGAATTATCTTGCATTACACATTGAAGTTTTTCTTCTGTTTCTGCTAATCTATTCTATATATTTATATTTTATTTATTTAATTATGTTTATATAATATATTATATATATTATACATATTATTCATTATATGTTATGTATTTATATAGATTTCAATCTGGTTATTGACACAGGATCAGCCTTTTACTCAAATTATGTTCTCATTGACAAGTGTTAGTCCCCTGCCTTCAAATACAACTCCAATTTTTCTCATGTTGGTATTGAACCCAAGGTCTTAGCTACTTTTCAGCCCCAAGATGTCAATTTTCTCCCTCCCCCCTCCACTTTCATTGTTGGGTTGTTTAGAAACAGGGTTTCATATAGCCCGAGCTAGCCTTTTGAAACTCCCTATGTAGCCAAGGCTGATCTTGCAATGCTGATTTTAGTGCCTCTGCTTTAGGAGAGTGATTGGCTTTACAAGCCTGTGCAAACATGGCAAGCTCCAAGGTGCTCCTTAAAGATGCAACTTTCTTTTACATTTGTTTGCTAGGGAGGAGGCCACATGTGTATGGAGGGAGCACACTGAGACTCCCTTAGCAGAGGTACATGTGACCTATGTCTTTGTTTTTGGTTGTTGTTGATTGATTGATTTTGGTCTTTGTTTTTTTGTTTTGTTTTGGTTTTTTGTTGTTGTTTTTTGTCAACTTAATATAAGTGTCATCTGGGTAAACAAAACTTAATTGAGGAAATGCTTCCATTAAATTGTCTGTAGGAAAATCTTTGAATATTTTCTTGATTAATGATCGGTGTAGAAGAGCCCAGACCCCTGTAGATGATGTTACCTCTGGGCAGAGGGTCTTGGGTTATATGAGAAATATAGTCAACCAAGCCATGAAAAGGAAGCCAGAAAGCAGCATTCCTCTGTGCTCTCTGCTTTTGTTTCTGCTCTGAGTTCCTGCCTTGGCTTCTGCACTGTAACCTACAAGCCAATAAAACCTTTCCTTCCCAACTTGCATTTCATCGTGCTGTTTATCACAGCAATAGAAACCTAACTCAGACAGCCTACTTTCAAAACAAGAATATACAGGCTAAACAAATTCAAATGGGGCCATCATCCAGTGGAAGTCCAGTTTTATTCAATAAACATGCATGCATAGATCTAGAGAATCACAAAGATGGAAAGAAATCTCGAGTGTCAATTATCAAAAAAAAAAAAAATTTAAAACAGAGAAATACAAGTAGAGGGACTTCATTAATAGCTCCATTTCAAGTGTTCTCCATTTTTAATTGGATAGGAGATGTACAAAATTGGCCTCAGCTACTACAGAACTTACAAGGTAGGTGTGCTTTTGTTTCTTTTCTAATTGCCATTACATAACATCAAGACCAAGATAACTTATAAAAGACAGCATTTAACTGGGGGCTTACAGTTCCAGAGGGTTAGCGTTCAGGGCTGTCATGGCAGGGAGCATGGCAACAGCAGGCAAGCATGCCACTGCAGCAGTTACTGAGAGCTCACATCTGATCTTCAGGCAGGAGAGAAGAGGGGAGGGGAGGGGGAGGAAGGCAGGGAAGAGGAGAAATAAGAAGAGGAGAGGAGAGGACAGCAGAGAAGGGGAGAGAAATCAGAGGAGAGGAGGAGAGCAGAGCACAGGAGGGGGGAGGAGAGCAGAGGAGAGGAGAGCAGAGCAGAGGAGAGGAGAAGAAAGTAGAACAGAGGAAAAGAGAGAAAAGCAGAGGAGAGAAGACCAGAGCAGAGGAGAGGAGAGAAGAACAGAGCAGAGGAGAGCAGAGCAGAGGTGAGGAAAGTAGGACAGAGGAAAGGAGAGGAGAGGAAGGACTGATCCTGTCATGGGGAACTTCAAAGTGTCATGCCTCCTCCAACAAGGCCACACCCCTGATCCTTCCCAAACAGTTTTATCAACTGGGATCCAAGCGTTCCAATACATTAGCCTCTGGGGCCATCATCATTCAAATCAATGACAGAGGGAAGGAATACTGAAAGACCCTCACATAACTTTTTGAGGTTGATGGTTCATGAAGAACAAACCTCTATGGAAAATGCAGATGACACATGGCCGGGTCCTAAAAAGGTAGAATTAAGGCAAAACAGAAAAACAAAAACAAATTCTGAGCTATATCAATCCATTACCAAATTTGGCCATGCAACAGACAAATTCAGAAATATGGTTTGCACAAACTCAATATTACTTATTCTCTAAGTTTGCAGACAGGAGCCCAGCATGGCTGCCCTCTGAGAGGCCCAACAAGCAGCTGAAAGAGTCAGAAACAGATACTAGCACTCACCCAATGGACAGAAGCCAGGAACCCTGTAGTTGAATTGGGAAAAAGCTGAAAGAAGCTGAAGAGGAGGGGGGCCCCATGGGAAGACCAGCAGTCTCAACTGACCTGAACCCAAGATCAATCAGACACTGAGCCACCAACAAGCCAGCATATACCAGCTGATATGAGGTCCCTGGACACATATGCATCAGAAGACTGCTGGGTCTGGCCTCAGTGAGAGAAGATATACCTAACCCTCAAGAGACATGAGGCCCCAGGGAGTAGGGAGGGCTGGTGGGGTGGGGGTAGGTGGATAGGAACATCCTCTTGGAGAGGGGGGGTGGTATGGGATGGGCAACAGTTGGAGGGGGCAGACCGGGAGGGGATGAAGTCTGGATTATAAAAAAGGATTAAAGAAGAAAAATAAATAAATTTAAAAAGATTGCAATGAGAATTATGAATTAAAAATTGTATATGTAAAACCTTCTGGCCTTAGATAAGTGGTAAGTGCATAACAAACCACCACTTCTGTTACACTGGCGTCATGATGTAAAGGATCTGAACTGCACGCTGAAAAGTATGCACTCGTGTCTACTGGTAGTAATCTGAATATTCTAACATTTAAAACCCTTCCTGTAGTGAGGAAAGCACATGAAGCATGGAAGCAGAAAAGGGAAAAGGGAAGGATGAATGTCTAGCCGGGGAGGCTAGGGGCCACTGTGGCTGAGCCTGAGTCCGCTACAATGCTGGAGCAAAGGGAGGGGGGAAAGAAGCCATGGCTGGTCAAGCTGCCGAAAGTGCACCGTGGAGACAAAGAGCCTAAGAATGGGAAGGGGAGGATGAGTGGAGAGGATGGTCTGATGGTCGGATGGTCGTGTGACAAACTGTTTTCAGTGTGCCAGGATCCTCTGTAATCTGGAAGTACTCAGAAAAATATTCTGGGAAGGAAGTACCAGAGGCAGAAGGAATTGCAGATTCTGAAGAGGGCGAAACCTTGGACGTCTCTGCATGTAAACACTGCACATAATTAATGCCTCCTGGTTTCTTTTCTAATCAGTTATTATAGAAGACAACTAAAATTAGACTTTTACAAGTTGTACTCAGAAAGTCAAAGGTTGATTGAGAAGTCTGAAATCCCTACTAACAAGCTTCCAAAAGAAGACCTCTAATAAAAGTAAGTCTAATAAATAGCTTTACCTAATCTATAAATCTCATTCTGAAATCCAATAACAAATCAGCGAGACTGTCATGTTCAACACATCTTCATGGATTTCTTATATTGAGCTAAGTACACAAGGGAGATGAAGGACAGGATTTAAGATTTTTCTGTCTCTAAAGTACTTATTCTTTAATTGAGAAAATTACAGATAAAATATCAGAATCCGGGGAGCAGTAGACATGGGAATGAAACACAGATAAATAAAACAGAAACCGTAGAAGAGGTAAACCAAAGCTTATTGAGAAAGAAGGAACTTATATTCTGAGTAACATTTTCTGCTTTAATTATTTTGTTTTCAACAAACATAAACCCCTTAGAAATTCTTTCTACATGTAATAAATTGCTATTCCAGTTTGTTACCAGGGCACGGCCACTGTTTGCACACAAGTGCTGACAATGCCTAGTAGGCAGGCAGATAAAACCATTAGTATAGAAAGAAGGTGAATTAACAATAGAAAAACAGACATGTTGTTTCTTTCAAAATCACAAGTGCTTTGGGAGAGATTAGCAAGCCAGTTTCCTACCAGTGTTGGCAAAATCCACTGCTGGGTGAATCATCCCACAAGTTTAACAGTGTCACTACAGTTCATTGGGAGACTTCTGGGAAGATTATTTAAATGGATGTCACAATCACTTCATGAATCTCTAACATTTAAATTGTTACATAAAGCATTACCTGACATTGATTCAGCAAATTTATTGAGAATTTTCTACAGGCAAGGCATTTGATTTTGTTGGGGTAAGGTTGAAAAATCAGTAAAGTGGAGTAGAAAACTTGAGATGACACTTCTGGGAATTTAATCTTTGTCTGATTCCTTGATTTGTCTATGTGAATATTTGTATAAACACTGAGCAACATAACCATTTAAAATTCTAAAATATTTCTGTAAGGAGGTATGGAATCAAATGCAATTAAGTCAGATTAAGTAGGCGTACAGACAAAGGATTCCTTCCTTTTCTTATTTTCCCCTATCACTAAGGTTCTTTAAAAAAAACAAATGGGAGACACTTTTCAGGTTTAGTTGCATCCAATCTTTATATTTATAATATAGCACTGGGAAATTACTTTTTGATCTGCAAACATCTGTAAAAGATTAAGTAGTATTAACAAATTATTTTAGGGAAAAATAAAGGATAAAATGACTTAATTAAACCCACAAAAATCATGGTAATTTATTTTTAATAGCTAAAATCATTAGTTCCTGTGAATGCATTCTTCTCTCTCTCTGGGATAGATCAAACACACAAATACATATGTTGCTTACATTTTTCATAATACAGATAAACCACTTTTAGAATCTTGCCACTATTAATTGGTATAATCAATAACAAAGTAATTAGATGGAGTGACAAGAAATAGAGTGAAAATAGGAAGATATTTAATATAAAGCAGTGAATCTTTTAATTGTTTGACTTGAAGAATATCCATTATTTTTTATTAAAATGACCTGGAAAGTCCCCCCTTTAAATATGCTTTAAAATATTAAATGCTACTTTCAGGAAGTCATTAGCTCTTTGTCATTGCTGTGGTGAGTATGAATAGTCAACTTCAAGGGTATTTTAATCACATGCAGCCACTTGTAAAACTCTTGTCAGCCAACAAGCTAGCATAATAACAGGCACCCTGTATATGTATATAAGATATAGTGCTTTTCAAAATTATAGATATAGGTTAAATATATTATCAATAAACTTCGTTGTTTTATAAATGTATGTTAAGTATTTGCTTAAAGCCAAAATGATGCATTAAATTGGGGATTGGGATCCACAGAACCAGATTATATGCATGTGTTAGAGCAAAGTCTGGAAAGAGGAGAAAGTACGGTAGAAAATTGGAATTGTCTGAGAATTTTTCTTTATGGCAGGCAAAGTGTCTTAGATCCTAATATATATTGTGTGCTCTGTGGGACTAGCCCACTAATAACATGCAGTCATTCACTTATGAAAGAAGAAGTAGTTGAAGGGTGTAAAGTAAATCTCTGTGGTTAGTGTGGTTTTTACAGAATACCACCTATGGATTGAAGGAAGGCATCTGCTTGGACATAAGTCAAACAGATTCTTTCTTGGAATTCATAGACAAAGGAAGGAAGGAAGAAGGTCTCTGTGTCTTGGAAAGCTAATGGAAACTGTGAGATTAAGGTAACACTCATAAATTTCAGCTAGAGAGAAAGAGAAGAAATTTCCCCCTTTCTAGACAGAGTCCAATTATCTAGGCTTGGATGACCTAGATGTATCTCACCATGTTTGCCTTTACTTCACAGACATCCGCCTGGCTCTGTCTTGTGAGTGCTGAGATTAAAGGCATGTGCCACAATGCCTGGAACAAGAGGAGATCTTTTTTTTTTTTTTTTTTTTGGTTTTCAAGATAGGGTTTCTCTGTGTAGCCCTGGCTGTCCTGGAACTCACTCTGTAGACCAGGCTGGACTCTAACTCAGAAATCTGCCTGCCTCTGCCTCCCAAGTGCTGGGATTAAAGGCGTGCGCCACCACTGCCTAGCAAGAGGAGGCATTTTTATGGAGTTGCCTACAAATTGGGCAGAGAGCTTCAGAGGTGCTTCTGCCTGTAGCGTCAATAAACTGATTGGATCAATAATGTGGACTCAGATGAATTCATTTCTTATCTGCTGCTGATGTCTTATTTGGGATAAATACAAGTTTGTCCACATCTATTCAGAAGATGTCATTCAAGAAGGGGACACCTCAGATTCAACCAAAACATTAACTTATAACCTATTTTGATATCAGATGATGGGCTGAAAGATCGTAAGAGAACCTCAATGAGTGAAAGACTAGGTACATCAGATGAGGACCAAGTCCAGACTTTTCCACCTCAGAGAGAGAAAATGATATGCCCTACCACAACACAAACAAGTCTTTGATGAACCTGCTGTTGGGTTTTGAGACTTAGGAGGATTAATTACCAACATTGAAATGGTAGCGAGAAAAAGTTCCAAATAACTGCATGTATGGGAGCTCATTGCTTTACAGGAATTCAGTTTCTTGCTCGGAACACTAATTGTCAGTATATAAGAAAAACCTTTGTAACTAGTTTAAAATATCTAAGATCTGTTTAAGAGAATTAACTAGGAATTAAATCATCTGTAGTAGGCAAATTCAACAGAAACTATGACACCAACTCAGAACCCTAGTAGAGAATCCTAATACTACATGTCTATCAAACCCAGTCCTTCTCCCTACCTCTAACCCCAGTGACAAACTCCAGTGTCAAAACAATCATCTAACGTTTCTTCCCTTTGTTGGCTATTTTTATATCCATTTGACACAAGCTATTGTCATGTGAGAAGAGGGAACCTCAAGTGAGAAAATGTTTCCATAAGATCAGGCTGTGGCAAGATTATAGAGCATTAAAAAATATAGTGATTGATAGGTGATGCCCAGCCTATTGTGGGTAGTACCGCCCCTGAGCTGGTAGTGCTGGAGACTATAAAAAATAATCACATTGAACAAGTCAGGGGAAACAAGCCAGTAAAGCACTCCTCCATGGCCTCTGCACCATTTCTTGCCTCCAGGTTCCTGCCTTGTTTCGGTTCCTGTCCTGACTTCCTTCAGTGATGAACAATGATATGGAAGTATAAGCCAAATAAACCCTTTCCTCTCCAAGTTCCTTTCATCATAGTATTTGAACACAGCAATAAAAGACTAATTAATTCCTGAAGGTAGAAGTCTCCTTATTGCTTTATGAAGAACATCCAATTTCTTGATTGGCAGTAGGAAGGGGCGCAGTTGGTCATGATAGCTCCTTCCTCATCCCATTGTTACCCATCCGCAGTCTGTGGCCAAGTTCAATCAGCAGAAACATTAGAATTGGATTTGGCAGTAGTTTGTCATCACAGGCGGAGGAGATTTCATGGTAAAAATAGGAATTAGGGCATCTTCGCAATCAGTGTTTTATGAAGAGAAAATCTCAGCCAACTGAATCATGAGTCTCAAAACAGTATGAAAATGAACAACAAGTAGCCCTTGAGGGGGAATAGTAGTGACTTTTTGAGTCATCTAAAGATCTAAACTCTCATATCAAAAAAGAAGAAAAGTGATATTTTCATAACGTCACACGTGTGCAAGAACACACACGCTCACAGCAAAACCTCCCTTATGCTCACCTTGAGTTATTAGTCTTGAATGGCAAAGAATTAAAAAATGGCTAAAATCTATTTCATAAAGAAGCCATCCTTTCTGTTATCCAACATTACCTATCTAGTGCTTGCCATCCTTAAGTTTCTAACTACAGTACATAAGGTGGTGAGAATCCATACAAGAAGAGACTAAGAAAGAAGTAGATGCAGAATAACTTTCACTAGGGAAAATGAACATAGAATGTAATGGCCCTTGATTAATTTTGTCTGACAAACAGGCTTTTCTTAAGAGTCCCAACATTTCCCCATTATGCAATGCAGCTGGAAAACATAGTATTTTCTTATCTTACTGCCACCCCCGGAGTTCAGCACTTACCATGACCTAACTTCCCATGATTTACTAGAAAACAGATGGAAATCTAGGATGCTTAAATCATTCAATAATGCCAAGCAGACATTATAGCTGAGATATAAATTCCAATATTTATGAGAATATGTCTTTTTTAACTTGTAGTGTACCTTGAACATATTAAATTTATCAGAAATAATGTAACAAAGCTCTACATAACCACTAACTGGTTTAAAGACCACTATATTATCATCACAGCTAAAGTTCCCATGTACTAACTGTATTCACCACCTGAAGTCCTTACAGAGTTGATTGTTCTCTTCTGTTCATAGTTGATCATTCCTGTTTTCTATTGAACTTTTAAAAGATATAATTGGGCTAGAGAGATAGCTAAGAGGTTAAGAACACTGGCTGCTATTTTATAGGACCTGGGCTCATTGATTCCCAGTACCCTCATGGTAGTTCATAACCATCTATAACTTCAGACCCAAGGAATGTGTTGACCCTTCTGACTTCTTTGAGGACCACACACATGCATGGAACATATACATACAGACAGAACTCATACATAAAGTAGGATAAAATAAAATATATTTTTAAGAATTATATATCCCAAAAGTTGTAGACAGGATTATTTTATGATTCCATCCATTAGAATATTATTGTATATTAATAGCTCATATTGCAACTGGAAGCTGTCTTTCACCTGAGATTTATTGATGTAACATGGAGTATGTGAATCTATCTTTTCTGACTGCATCGGGAAATGTTTTGTAAAGGATAAGAAAATGAAGACAACTTATGAGGGGAAATACACTACAAAGGTGGGAGGTGGAAAGAGAGAGGAGAGAGGGAGAGAGGAAGAGGAGAGAGAAACAGAGAGGAGAGAGTGAAAGACAGAGGCAGAGACACAGAGAAAGACAGGAAGACAGAAGACAGGAGAGGAGAGAAACAGAGGAGAGGAGAGGAAAAAGAGGAGAGAGAGAGAGAGAGAGAGAGAGAGAGAGAGAGAGAGAGAGAGAGAGAGAGAGAGAGATTGGTTTGAGTTTTAGATGTAGTGAAGTTTCCTGATGTCCTGGTGAGATTACATCAACTTGACACAAGCCAGATTCATCTGAAAGGAGGAAACTTCAATTAAGAAAATGTCTCTATAAGATCAGGCTGTAGGGCATTTTGTTAATTAGTGATTGATGAGAGAGGTCCCAGACCACTGTAGGTGGTTCCACCCCTGAGCTGGTTGTCCTGGGTTGTATAAGAAAATGGGCTGAGCAAACCATGAGGAGCAAGCCAGTAAGCAGCACCCCTCCATGGCCTCTGCATCAGCTCCTGCCTCCAGGATCCTGCCCTGCTTCAGTTTTTCTCCCACTTCTTTTGATGTTGAACAGTTATATGGAACTGTGCATGAAATAAACTCTTTCCTCTTCACATTGCTTTTGGTTATCACAGTAATAGTAACCCTAACTAAGATACTTGATAAATGAATTGGTGCCTTGTAAGATAAAACCATGGGTAGCAGAGGCCAACTGTCATTACAAACATGGGAATATCAAATACTCTGTACAGTATGGTCACAAGTGTATGTGTTGTATCCCCACGGTACCTTAAGCTCAGATCACATGCCTTCTTCACTTGTAATTTTGAAAACTACATATAAATAGATGATGATGCTTTGTTCACTTCCAGCAGCCTCCAGGATAAGATTGTAAGAAAGAGACCTACTGAAATACTGAAGCCAGCTAACTGAAAAGAGAGAGCAATATCTTACTGTGTTGATAAAGCACAACACAGAAGTCTGAGATGGCAGAGGGTAACAACACCAGTGAACTGCAGTTTATATGTATAAAACAATATAATCTACTCTAAAGCAAAATCTCGTTAAGCAGAAGCCATGAGGTAAAATAAATATCATTAAGCAAGGCAAAGACCACTACAGTAAAAATTACCACCAATTGGTCTCAAAATGTTAAAATAGATCTACCGAGTTTTCCTCTTAGCACTGCTTTCAAAGTGTCCCATAAGTTTGGGTATGTTGTACTTTCATTTTCATTAAATTCAAGGAAGTCTTTAATTTCTTTCTTTATTTCTTCCCTGACCAAGTTGTCACTGAGTAGAGCATTGTTCAGCTTCCATGTGTATGTGGGCTTTCTGTTGTTATTGTTGCCATGGAACACCAGCCTT
>JAPYYD010006455.1:0-11148 GCA_028551405.1 Uromys caudimaculatus
TGTAGGAATGTAGCTGGGTGGGATTTTTGCCCGGGCATGTCTCGGCTCTAAGTTTGCTAGGGGTCTTTGCCCGGGCATGTCTCGGCTCTAAGTTTGCTAAGGGCCTAACCTTCCTCATAAGGGGTCAGATCTTTCAATATCATTCACCCTTTGATATGATCATGTCTTCAAATCAGGTTTCCTACTATATTTGCACAACCTGGAACTCTTCTAAGTCAGCTTGAAAGCCAATCTCAGAAGTTTTCCTTGCCTTTCAGTTCGTACTCTTCATTAACCAACGAATATCCCCTCGCCATATGTTCCTCTTACCAAATGCAAATCCATGCCTATACACAACTTTTCTTACAAGTACACCTTTGTTGGTACATCTACAGTAGTATGTACATCTTTTTTTAGTTCATTGATTCAATAAAGTATGCATTCATCCATTCACACATTGTTTGCAAAGTATGCATTGAGTAGTTTCTACAGAGTGATGATAAGTTAGAGATCTAAATGCTAGAACTAAGAAGAGATGCAGGGTGCCTAATGATCTTAGGTGAGTAATCTAGACTCTAGCAGACAGTCCTTTACTAAGACTATGTGTGTGATGCTTTGAATATGCTTGGCTCAGGGAGTGGCACTATTTAGGGGTGTGGCCTTGTTTGAGTAGGTGTGGCTGAAGAGATGCAGGAAGTCTGTCTCTGTACTTTCCTGCCACTCTCACAGAGCTCCACTCCCCTCTCCCCTTTTCGCAGCCAAAATACTCTGGCCTCTTTGAGGGGGCAAACAGAGAGAGCCCAACCTGGCACTAGAATATTGCAATCCTCCTTTTCATGGTGGCACTAATGACCCCACCCGGGGGGGGGCAGCAGATGCTGGTTTTGAGAATATATATCCCAGCCTCTGTATCCTCCTTCCTGATAGATAGATAGCACTTCCCCAGTGCAGTTGGCTCCTGCCCTTGTAGGAACCAAAAGCCAATATCATTAAAATAATAAAAGCCCACTCTTGGACTATGGAAAAGAGACGATTAAGTGTTCCCAGAAAGCTATGATCAGTTTGTAAAATTATACCAGCTTCTGATAACACAATAAGGTACTTTTCCCAGGTCAGAAAGGTCTCTTTCCAGCTGTATGGTTCTACCTCACTGTCTAAACAAACAAAAGTTATGTTATCAGGTTTGAAGGAAGACATTCCTTTACCCTCTCATGTTATACCAAGGCTTAGAAACCCCCGCTTGTGGTTTTTTCCTTTATAAAACCCCTTCACTTAGACCTGGGGGTCACTCTCCTTCCTGTTCCATCAGGAAGGTTGGTGGTTCAAGCTCGGGCTTGAATAAAGACGTTCATGTGATTACAGCAGGTTTTGATTTCTGGTGGTCTCTTTGGGGTTTTTCACGATCTGGGCACAACAGTGCATTGGTGGATAAAGTGTGTCACTGTGGGTTTGGGTTTTGTCCTAGCTGCCTGGAAGCCAGTCTTCTCCTACCTGCTTTCAGAACAAGAGGTAGAATTCTCAGCTCTTCCAGCTCCATGTCTGCCTGGACATGGTCATGCTCCTACCTTGATGATAATGGACTCAACCTCTGAATCTGTAAGCTAGCCCCAATTAAATGTTGTCCTTTATAAGAGTTGCCTTGGTCATGGTGTCTGTTCAGAGCAGAAAAATCCTAAGACAATGTGTTACCTATAATCTGCTGTCCCTGGAGAATGGGCAACTTATTAATAGTTTTTAAATGTTCAAGACTTAGTAGTTCTGATCTTTTTGTGAACAGACTATATCTATATTGTTCCTAGTGCTACAAGTTTTACATTTTATGTCAACTTTCTTACAAATCATTGAGGTAGATGCTCATTGTTTCCAGAAAAGGCAAATACATTCCCAGGGTCATATGATGGTAGAACAGCTGATGGGAAATTGAACTCAAATATATTCAATGCTCCACAAAAACAATTGCTGGAATGAATGAATTAGTTCATTCAAGGACAGATCACTCTATACTTAGTGTTGTTGGTCGTGCAGATAATTGTTGGCCTCAGGAAGAAGAAAGCAAAAGAGCCTCAGTCACCATTTTTTATTATGATGGAGTAAGTTACAGATGATTTATGGGTCTGGAGAGTTTGAAATTTATACTGAATCTATCTGCTGTGCACCTCATTCAAGAAAACGGGAGCTCTCTTTTTGCTAATACATTCAGGGGTTTTGTTGTTGTTTTTGGATTTGTTTTTTATTTATTTATTTATTTTTTGTAAAGACTGGATTTGCTTCCAAAGACAACAAACTAACTGAATGTAATAAACAAATCTCTATTTTTCTTACCCTGGGTTGTGCTCTCTAGAGCTGCCTATTTCACTGTAATGGCTACAGTTCAGAGAGTCTTTTGCACAGAGATCTACAGTAAAACTCATCCTGTGGTTTCCTGGGGAGGCAGCCTCATATTATTTCTAGAGTGAATCTCTTGGCCTCTGTATTTCTTCCAGTATCACAGCCTGCAGAACCAGTTTCATTACAGATAGCATAACTTTTTACATGAGATCATAACAAAGAGACACTCTACAGTTGGTTAAAGTCTTTCCAGCATTTTCTCTGTAAGTCTCTGAGATATCCATTATTTGAATAAAGGTTTCACTAAGAAGAGACAGGCAGATGGTCAGGTGTTGCATCAAAACTGGGAGGCACTTTATAACAAACTTTTGAAATTCCCCATAATAGAGGAGCTTGTTACTATGTGTTATTTCACTTTCTGTTCTCAGACATAAAATATAAACATTGTATGAATATATTGAATAATAGTGATAGTTTTAATAATGAATTTTCTCTGTTTTCTTTTTTTGTTGTTGCTGGGTTTTTTGTTTTTTGTTTTTTTTCAAAAATACTCAATTGATTTTTAAAAGGCTGTAGAATCCAGATATGTCAGGTCATATTTTCATCTTTATTTTAACCTTCCTACATACTTTGTTGAACATTGTACACTTAAAATGCTTATTGCCAAATAGCTTTCATATGATAAGACTTAAGGAGTAACCTCTTTTGCTCTTGACTTTGTACTTTTCTTTGGGAAGAAATCATTAATGAAACACTGCAGATTCCCAAACTCCCACTTCCTCCACCAAAATAGAGTAACTTCTTTTTTCCTTTTACCTATTTTTTGAGATTATAATCTCAACGTTTTGCCCTCTCCTTTCCTACCTCCAAGCCCTCCCATATACCTCACTTTACTCAATCTACATTTATGGCTTTTTTCCCTTTCATTAATTGCTGCCACATGCATTTAAGCATACACATAATATTCCTAAGTATAACCTGCTGAGTCTGTCTGTCTCATGTTCCTTGTCTGTATATTTTCAGGGCTGACCATTGAGACTGGACAGCTTTGATTGGTCTTCCCCGAGGAAGACTGATTCTCTCCTTTTCATCATCCCTTAATTGCTCACAGTTTGTTGTCTAGACATGGGGCTCCATGGTCTTTTTCTTGTCCACTTTAACGTGCCTATTGAAGTCCTTGCTTCAGCTCATGCTTGGGCAGTCTTCATGGTGAGATTTTATTGGTGTACTTTCATATTTTATTAGGAGACACAACCCCAGAACAAATTCCCTGATTTTTTTCCCCTTGTAATACTTCTGACCACATTTCTACAATGTTCCCTGAACACTGGGTGTCCTTGTTTTCTTTCTTTTAACAATTATACCTGGTTGAAGACAAGGGCTTTGGTGTACACAGACACCAGTAGCTTCTGGAGTTTGAAGGCTGCAATCCTTCCAGAGACCATGATTCAGAAGCTGGAAGAGAGGTTTCAGATTTGGCGCTCATGTAGCACTAATGGTACCAACTCAAGACCAAGTCCTATAAATGAAAGTTTCTCGAAATTTAGTCACAGAACCGGTTTTAAACAAAATGTGAATGCAATTTTATTATTAGATCCTAGAACTAAACTTCAGTGGCATTAGAGTATGGTCCACAAACTTTCTTTCTCTTAGAACTCTTATGTTGAACTCTACATAGAAATATCTGCCATTACTTAGTCTGAGATACACCAAGTACACAGTTCAGTTGTATTCATGTCTGCCCTCAAATGCATCTGTGTTTTAAAGCTACTTTCTAGGAGACATTGGTGTTAATATTTCAGAGCTAATATTGAAGGATCCTTGCTCATCTAACCTTAAAGCTTGTTCTAGTCATCTGTGAACTGTGGGAATTAAGAGTTTTCTTTCTGATTTTGGTTTTCTCTAATCTGGCAATGTAACTATGAACACTAATGAAAGCAAGAGTTTATATTGATCAGAGTTGGGGAGTAATCTGAGGTCATCTCCCAGTATGACTTTGTTTCTTGTTGTTTTCTCCCAAGGGTGAAAAACCTTTGCCACATTAAAAAAGGTTAGGCACTATTAAGTATTTGATGAGAGATAAATAGATAGATAGATAGATAGATAGATAGATAGATAGATAGATAGATAGATAGATGATAGATAGGTAGATACATAGATGATAGATAGATAGGTAATAGATAAATACGTAGATAAAAAACAAACCAAAGATAGGATTTCTAGAGTTACTTTCGTTTCAGTCAAAGCAAATGTTTTCACATTCTTCTGGCAAGGTTATCAGGGGAAGGAAAGGATGTGGCAACAGGATCATGCAGAAGCAATGGACCATAAAACCAAATATTTGTTCTTCCTACTGAGCACCAACTGTAACTGTGGCTTGGAAATGAACCCCTCTGTACCCACCCCTAACTGTGAATGAACCTCCTAGATTTATCAGATGTGCCTGGTTGGAAGATTAGCTCCTAGCAGGAGACTCCTTACAGCGAAGGTCACTTTGAGTCAGATTTATGGAATCCTCATATTATCTTTACTTAAGTATTGTTAGAAAGTATGGGGTTGTACTTTAAAGAGCCATCATTCATTTTAATGAGAGAAAATACCCGTGGAGGGCATCTGTTGTTAGAAAGATATTTATTTACAGATGTTCAACTTTTCTTTTTTGAGAAAGGACCATTCTAGAAAGATTTAGTCAGTTGCCACAAAGAATACTTGTTGTAATGTCACTACCAGAGTGTCACTCTGTTTCATTCTCAGAGGACTCTGTTCAGACACATCACCCTCTCTGATTATCTTGTTGACCTCCCTTTTCCTTAAGGGTTGGTGATGTATTCTGTCTTTTAAGAATATTCTCTTGTTATCTCATTTACTTCTTATACAGAGTAGTAAGAAGGAACTGGCTACATTTATATGATAAGAATTTAATCTTTAAATTGACAACAGAGAAGTATATTTAATATCTGAAAACAACTAATAGTATGGACATCTATGCAAGTTCAAATGAGTTTATTAATCAGAAAATGGAAACACATATATTTTAGATGCATAAAAATTATAAAAGTCGACCCAAAATTTTGGAAATTGCTGCATGGTATAAGGGTATGTGTGATATTTTAAAAGGTTTCATTTTTATTTTTACTGTTTAAACTATGTGTAATAAGTATAGACTTTGTAATTAAAATGACATTTTAAAGAGTTCAAATGAAAGAAATGGTATTTTTTTATTTTTTAAGAAAAAAAGGCAGCTTGTCCAAGTTCTTGTGAACTATGTAAATGTTTTACATCGTTATCTCTGCTTTACACAAGTTGCTTCAGAGCTATGATGCTAAGATAATCATGCACTGTGACCCTAATCACATTCTTTTTTCAAGAAGCATGGAGTTCACATTGCTTTCTTACTCAGTATTTACTTAAGGCACTTGAAAGCAGAAATAATATGCAATAAGATAAAATTCAAATCGGAAGAGAGAACTCAGATCTGTCTATCAGGAGAAAAGAATAAATGTTTTCTTTGTTTATGGTTGCTTTCAAGGTTTTTTTTACTTTGTAGCAAGGAACAGATCATTAGGAAAACCATAGTCTTCTCAGCATGATATGTTGAAAGAAATATCTCAGATGAACATCTGATACTGGGTTCAATATGCTCTGTATAATTCAGCTATCTCACTGTTACCATTTGTCATTCTGTTATTGTATTTAGCAGTTTACCTATATTAATAAAGAAGGACATAATATTAAAATGAATTTTAATGAAGATAGGAATTTGATAGGCAATCTAATGGGATAAAATAGAATTTACAAACTGAAAAATTGGATAGCAGCATAAGAGATAATTTTATAACCATTCATTGTTGTATCTGAGAAAATTTCCAGGATATATTGAAATCCAAGTCAATATTCTTCATAACCAGAACAACATAACAGGGATGAAAGAAAAACATTTGAAATGGTCAGGGTGTGACAACTGATAACATGTGGGGCATTTAGTGGAAGGGAGGAATAAAAAAAGTACTACTAGATTTATAATTGTTCCACTGTTAGGTCACTTTGGACATGGTTATTTGGAAAAGTTGGCTTGAAGGTGAAAAAAATTTATCCTAAACTTATTAGGCTAGAATTGCCATTGGGAATTCCAGATTGAGTCAGGCAGTAGAAATTTGGATCAAGGTCTGAATGAAAGCGCATGCATGAGATAAAGATTTTGGAGTTACAAAGCTTGTATGGAAGTTGAAACCATGAGAGTTGATGAATCACAAGCTGCAAATGAAATGAGCAGTGTATTTAGAGCTCAGCCTTGGGGAACACCCACAGTCAAGGGCTGGAAAAGAAGCTCTGAGTTGGATCCAGTGTGGTTGTCTATGATTTCCTCCATTTGCTGTAAAGAGAAGCTTCTCTGATGAGGATTAAAAATTCAAGCCGGGCAGAGGTGGCGCACGCCTTTAATCCCAGCACTTAGGAAGTAGAGGCAGGTGGATTTTTGAGTTCGAGGCCAGCCTGGTCTACAGAGTGAAAGATAATATTAGAACCTAGTTAGGATTGTACTAGTATAGCAAAGTGGTAGTGGTAGATTCTCTTCTAAGATCCATTATGTAACCCCAGGGAGTTGGCTAAGTTTCTAGTAACAGATGTGATATCTTTCTTGGTGAGTTGTCCAACTAGACAACTCTTGGTTACCAACGACATGTAATAGTCATTATTGCACCTTTATGGATACCTTGCCTTGCTGGTCCTTGTTGTGGTTTGTAGGCATCACAGCTGGATAGGACAATTAAATGCTTCTCCCTTAGCAGCTTGCATATATTTACTGGGTCTAAGGATGATAGAGCACAGAAAGAAGGCTTTCAGGTAAGATCCAGCTTGAATCAGTTGAGACCATTGTCTTACATGGCTGATGTCTTCACAAATAAGGGCTTCAACCTCTGAGATGTAAGCAAGGGTAACAGCAATAGCCTATATGGTTTGGGGAGTCCCTTGGACTACTTTGACCAGCCATTCAAACGGAAGTTTCTTGCTCCTGATTAACTTTGGTAATGGTTGTCCCTCCTCTCATCTTAACCCTTACAAATTGGAGGACAATGACAAGCTAAGAGAAGACAGAGTTTAAGGGAAAGAAAAACTATTCTTTCTAAGTGGTACATAAAGATATTTAGGAGAATGAAGAATGACCAATGAACTTGGTCAGTGGGCGATCTTACTAGCAAAAGAAAATCAATATGAGATACTATGGGCTTGGAAGTGCCGCATAATAAATAAAAGAGAAACAGAGTGTAGACTCACTTTATGTTATACCCTATTCCCAATTAACTAGGGCAGAATAGAAGGGAATATAACAAGCTATTTGGTGATTAGAAAGCACATATCCCTACCCTAACCAAAGCCAAGACTTACATGGTTACATTAACCAGATCACCCCCAAAACCCACTCAGTTTCTAAACTCATTTTCCAATTTCGTAACACCCTAGATGAGTTGCTAAGTAATTTTCTAGGCATGTAATAAAACACAAAATAAGACATGAAGAGATACAATGTGTAGGTGATTTACTGTAATTGGACTTGGACAGGGCACAGCAGACTAAAAATAAATGATACCTACTAAATGCAAGTACATTGACAACTTTAAGGGAGCAGTTGATAGAAACAAGAAGTCTTTCTGAGTGCAATTGGATAAGTGTGTTAGCTAGCACCCAATAGCAACATAATTTTGTCATATGTTCTTTCTAATAGCTATGTGCAGATGTGAGAGGTTAAAGAAATAAAACACAAGTTCATGAAGCCTCTTCATGGCTACAGACTTCCTCTCAGTATGTTGATAAAAGAAAGAGTTTGATATCTTAGCATGTTCCAGCCACATAGAAAAGCTGTATGTTTCTAGGTGAATGGGGAGTAGACAGAGATAAAGCTGACCACGAATGCCAAAACCAGATAATGGAGGGCTTTACATATCATGCTAAAGAGTCTGGACTTTATCCTATGGGTTAACAGAGAGCTATTAAAGACTTTTAAGTAAGGGATTATCATGATCAGATTTCTATTTTCTGGCAGCTTGAGTGCAGAGGAGAAATGAAGGAGGACAAAGACTGGAGTCAAAAAGACCAGTTAGTAAGCCCTACTGAGCCTCCTTTTACCCTCTGCTTCAGGATTCACAGCCATTAGAGCTCCACACCCTTTCTTGGTATGACTTTTCTTTCCTGGGCCCTTGCACTGATCTGGGATTTTCATTTTCCAACACACTGCCATTTGTATTACACATCCTTATGCACCCACACATACATGCAGGCACACAAATGTATATGCACACATGTATCCAGAGCATTGTATCTCATTCTTTAAGGCAGGATCAAGTGTTGCTGTTTTAGCCAGATCACTGAGAGGTCATGACCTTAAGTTTACTATAAAGTCCTCCTAAGACACCATGACACAGAGCATATGTAGGGTTTGGTCCTGGCTGAATGTAGAGCAATTTATATGTGTGTTTAAAATGTTTCTGTTTTTTATTCCTTTATTTTGTACTATGCATAGAAATGCATGGAAATATATGTACAATTCTAAAAGAAAGTGAAACGAATTGGAAAAGAAGAAACTTTTTTGAATTTTTTTTTAACTTTATTTACTCTTTTTCTTTTTACACTTCAGATTTTATCTCCTTCCTGGTCCACCCTCTGACTGTTCCACATACCATACCCCCCTGTCTCTACAACCCAGCAGACCTCAAAACTCCCTGGGGCCTCCAGTCTCTTGAGGTTTAGGTGCATCATCTCTGATTGAACACAGACCCCACAGTTCTCTGTTGTATATGTGTTGGGGGCCTCATATCAGCAGATATATGCTGCCTGATTGGTGATCTAGTGTCTGAGAAATCTCGGGGGTCCAGGTTAATTGAGACTGCTGGTCCTCCTGTGGTTGTCCTTCTTCTCAGCTTCTTACAGCTTATCCCTAATTCAACCACAGGGGTCAGCAGCTTCTGTCCATCTGTTGCGTGTAAATATCTGCATCTGACTCTTTCAGCTGTTTGTTGGGTCTTTTGGAGTGTGATCATGATAGGCTCCTTTTTGTGAGCTCTCCATAGCCTCAGTAACAGTGTCAGGACTTGGGGACTCTCCTTGAGCTGAATCCCACTTTGTGCCTGTCACTGGATCTTCTTTTCCTCAGGCTCCTCTCCATTTCCATCCCTGCAGTTATTTCAGACAGGAACAATTTGCATATGATATGATAGTATACATAAGGGACCCCAGAAATTCTACCAAAGAACTTCTCCAGCTGAAAAACAACTTTAGCAAAGTGACCAAATATAAAATTAACTCAAATACATCAGTAGCCTTCCTTTATACAAATGATAAACAGGCCAAGAAAGAAATTAGAGAAACAACTCCCTTCACAATAGCCAAAAGTAATATAAAGTATCTTGGGGTAACGCTAATCAAACAGTGAAAGATCTGTATAACAATAACTTCAAGTCTCTCAAGAAAAAAATTGAAGATCTCAGAAAATGGAGAGATCTCCCATGCTCATGGATTGGCAAAATTAACATAGTAAAATGGCTATCCTACCAAAGGCAGTCTATAGATTCAGTGCAATCCCCATCAAAATTCCAACACAATTCTTCAAAGACATTGAAAGAACAATTCCTAAATTCGTCTGGAAAGGCAAAAAAACCAGAATAGCAAAAACAATTCTTTTGTTTGTTTGTTTGTTTGTTTGTTTGTTTGTTTGTTTTTAGATACTTTATTTACATTTCCAATGTTTCCCCCTTTCTAGGTCTTCTCTTTGGAAAACCCCTATCCCCTCCCTTCCCCAACTCTATGAGGGTATTCCACCTCCCACCCCCCTGCCCACCCACTCCCGAATTCCCACCTTTACATTCCCCTTTACTGGGGCCTCTAACACCCTCAGGCCCAAGGGCCTCTCCTCCCCCTGATGGCCAACAAGGCCCTCTTCTGCCACATATGTGGTCTGAACCATGGGTTCCTTGATGTGTATTCTTTGGTTGGTGGTCCAGCCTCCAGGAGCACGGGGGGGGGGGGGGTCAGGCCAGCTGACACTGTTGCTCCCTCCATGGGGCTGCAAACTCCCTCAGGTCCTTCAGTCCCTTCTCCCACTCCTCCATCTGGGACCTCACTCTTAGTACAGCGGTTATTGTAAAGTGAAACTTGGGTATTCCGAACTTAGGATAGCAAAAGCTATTCTCAACAACAAAAGAACGTATGGGGGGAATCAGCATCTCTGACCTCAAGCTATACTACAGAGCAATAGTGATAAAAACTGCATGGTATTGGTACAGTGACAGGCAGGAAGATCAATGGAATAGAATTGAAGACCCAGAAATGAACCCACACACTTATGGTCACTTGATTTTCGACAAAGGAGCTAAAACCACCCAGTGGAAAAAAGACAGCATTTTCAACAAATGGTGCTGGTTCAACTGGCAGTCTACATGTAGAAGAATGAGAATTGATCCATTCCTATCTCCCTGTACAAAGCTCAAATCCAAGTGGATCAAGCACCTCACATAAAACCAGATACACTGAATCTAATAGAAGAGAAAGTGGGGAAAAACCTCGAACACATGGGTACAGAGGAAAAGTTCCTAAACAGAACACCAATGGCTTATGCTCTAAAATCAAGAATTGACAAATGGGACCTCATGAAATTGCAAAGCTTCTGTAAGGCAAAGGACACTGTCAGTAGGACAAAATGGCAACCAACAGACTGGGAAAAGATCTTAACCAATCCTACGTCTGATAGAGGGCTAATATCCAACATATACAAAGAACTCAAGAAGCTAGGCTCCAGAAAACCAAATAACCCTATCAAAAAAATGTGGAACAGAGCTAAACAGAGAATTC
>JAPYYD010006456.1:0-11146 GCA_028551405.1 Uromys caudimaculatus
AGTATTTTTACATCGATATTCATAAGGGAAATTGGTGTGAAGTTTTCTTTCTTTGTTGAGTCTTTGTGAGGTTTTGGTATCAGTGTAACTGTGGCCTCATAGAAGGAGTTGGGTAGTGTTCCTTCTGTTTCTATTTTGTGGAATAGATTGAAGAGTATTGGTATTAGGTCTTCTTTGAAGGTCTGATAGAATTCTGCAGTGAACCCATCTGGGCCTGGGCTTTTTTTGGTTGGGAGACTTTTAATGACTGCTTCTATTTCTTTAGGCATTATGGGACTGTTTAGATGGTTTATCTGATCCTGACTTAACTTTGGTATTTGATACCTGTCTAGAAAATTGTCCATTTTATCCAGATTTTGCAGTTTTGTTGAGTGTAGGCTTTTGTAGTAGGATCTGACGGGGTGTTTTGAATTTCCTCAGAGTCTGTTGTTATGTCTCCCTTTTCATTTCTAATTTTGTTAATTTGCATCCTGTCTCTGTGCCCTCTGGTTAGTCTGGCTAAGGGTTTATTTATCTTGCTGATTTTCTCAAAGAACCAACTCTTGGTTTTGTTGATTCTTTGTATAGTTCTTTTAATTTGTACTTGGTTGATTTCAGCCCTGAGTTTGATTATTTCCTGCCTTCTACTCCTCTTGGGTGCATTAGCTTCTTTTTGTTCTAGAGCTTTCAGGTGTGCTGTTAAGTTGCTAGTGTATGCTTTCTTCAGTTTCTTTTTGGAGACACTCAAAGCTATGGGTTTTCCTCTTAACATTGCTTTTATTGTGTACCATAAGTTTGGGTATGTTGTGCTTTCATTTTCATTAAATTCTAGGAAGTCTTTAATTTCTTTCTTTATTTCTTCCTTGACCAAGGTGTCATTGAGTAGAACATTGTTCAGCTTCCATGTGTATGTGGGCTTTCTGTTGTTATTGTTGCCATTGAAGACCAGCCTTAATACGTAGTGATCTGATAGGAGGCATAGGATTATTTCAATCTTCTTGTAGCTGTGGAGGTTGGTTTTGTGACAGATTATATGGTCAATTTTGGAAAAGGTACTATGAGGTGCTGAGCAGAAGGTATATTCTTTTGATTTAGGATGAGATATTCTATAGATATCTGTTAAATCCATTTGGTTCATAACATCTGTTAGTTTCACTGTGTCTCTGTTTAGTTTGTGATTCCCTGATCTGTCCATTGATGAAAATGGGGTGTTGAAGTCTGCTACTATTATTGTGTGAGGTGCAATGTGTGCTTTGAGCTTTAGTAAAGTTTCTTTTATGAATGTGGGTGCCCTTGCATTTGGAGCATAGATGTTCAGAATTGAGAGTTCTTCCTGGTAGATTTTTCCTTTGATGAGTATGAAGTGTCCTTCCTTATCTTTTTTGATGACTTTTGGGTGAAAGTTGATTTTATCCGATATTAGAATGGCTACTTCAGCCTGTTTCTTGGGACCATTTGCCTGGTAAATTTTTTTCCAGCCCTTTACTCTGAGGTAGTGTTTGTCTTTATCATGGAGGTGTGTTTCCTGAATGCAGCAAAATGCTGCGTCCTCTTTATGGATCCAGTCTGTCAATGTATGTCTTTTTATTGGGGAACTGAGTCCATTGATGTTAAGAGATATTAAGGAATAGTGATTGTTGCAATAAACCCTTCTTTAAGTTGCTTTGCTCAGATATAGGGTTGTAGTAATAAAGAAAGCAACTAACACAGTCCAACTTACTCTATAGAACCCAGTGGCATTTGTGAAATTGTTTGAAAGCAAATAGAAATAGATAATATGGGGCTGAAGAGATGGCTCAGCAGTTAAGAGCACTGGCTGTTCTTCCAGAGGTCCCGAGTTCAATTCCCAGCAACCACATGGTGGCTCACAACCATCTGTAATGGGATCTGATCCCCTCTTCTGGTGTGTCAGTGACAGTGTACTTATATACATAAAGCAAATAAATCTTAAAAAAGAAATAGATAGTATAAGTATATATTATCTATTTTTGCCATAAGAGTACTAAACTTGCTTGATTGTTCCACAGGAAGTGATGTGGCCACGTGCTTTATAAGTTCAGAGGTCAACATCCAACTTTCATATTGAAAACAACTTTTTCCAGGTTTCTACCATTAATATTTGGGGATATGTTGGGTGTTCTCTTCAATTCATTACAAAAACTAAGTTGCTATAAATGTTTTAATTGCATAAAGTAGGTTTTTCAAAAATTCCTGACAACAGAATGAAGCCTGAATGTTGGCTGAGTGTGGTTCTATTTCTCACTTTTTTTCTTGGTGTGTCCAGGTGCTGCTGCACATCAAAAGGGAAAGGATGCAGTGGAGCTGACTTTCATAGTCTGCATTTCCCTTGGGGTTTCTAGACCCTAATGCACACTGGGCAGAAAAAGGTGAAGCAAAGTTCAGACTGGGTGGGTCAGCAGGTTCCAGTCTGGCAGTGAATACACAAAAATTACCACAAAGAAATCTACTGAAGAGTTTTGGGCTGAAGCCACATTGTTTTTAGAATACTTAAGTTAGTTTGTGGCTAGACCAAATCATTCAGCACCAAGCTTTGATAAAATGTAGAAAATCTGTAACTTATGATTGACTATGTGAGGAACATGAAGGGTTACTAGGACTACTAGCACTTGCCTTGCCCCAGGGGCACGAGCCCAAGACTGGCTCCAAATGAAACACATGACATACAACTTCCGGTGAGTGTGCATCACATTTGCAGAACACTGAGGGGAAAATATCACTACTCATGGAACAGCTCTGCTTCCTATTGTGGTTAGTCTAGAAATTTCTACCTTGGCTCCTTTCAGGTATTTGAAAAACACCCAAAATAGTTCTCTAGGAAGATTTGACTATCCACTTTTCTTCTTCCTCCAAGGATTACAGTCAACCTTACTCAGGCTTCAACATCGTTGCAGAGAGATAATGTACCATGTTCCCAAACTTCAGCACAAGGAACATCATGATGGACATACCTCAGGCTCATAGGCAAGTCATGAGGCCTCAGCCCTAGACAAAAAACTATAGGTCATAGTCTTTTCCAGGGCAGAGCACACTAAATGTTTATCCAAATCCCAATGGTCAGCTCTGAAACCATATACATGTAAGTAATATTATATGATCTGAGCAGGTTGTGTTTATATATTTAGGAGTATGTGTGTATAAAATTATATATATATAGTTATATACATACAACTATACACATACATACACAATTAGATTAAAATATATAAACAATGAAAGAAAAGGCCATGAATTTGATAGGGGTGTGGTTTACATGGAAGAGTTTGGGAGGAGAAAAAGGAGAGGGGAATGATGTAATTATAATCTCAAAAATTAAAAAAATTAAAAAATATTCTAAACATAATCTTGGGCAAGATTATGTGAGTTTTTGTATATGTGTTTGTAAACCACTTGAGTTCCCCCTTGGAAGAAGTGGAGAATGGGAAATAAAGGTTTGGTGTATACTTGGGTGTATCAAGGAAAGAGAAGACAGCCCATAGAGAGATCTTACATATTTGAGAAAATCTTGGAGATTTCTCGAGGGGTGTGTTAGAAGGATGCTCATTTGTACTGGAATTCATACAATCTTTTCTCAAGAATTCCTTAAAATGGTATTTTTTTCCTTTGAGAAGCAGTTCTTGTAGAATTCTTAAAAGTTATATTTGATATCCAGTATCCAGATTTTTGTTTGGGGGTCACCTTTTATGTGTGATTGTACTAAGCACTCTAATAAAAATTGTACAGTTATTATCTCTCTTAATCTCATCCACATTTTACTACTAAAATGCTCTAAAGGAAGGAGCCTTGTTCTACTTAGAATGTGATTAGCTTACAACAACTGATCAGTAAATATTTGAAAGTGACCTTTCAAATAATTTATTTTGGAATTAAATAAAAGTAAATAAATTGTCACATGCAATGGCTGTCGTATAGGAAGCTCTGGGAAAATGGCAATACTCCAGGTCTGGACAGTTCATTCATTTTCAGTAGGTGTTTAAAGTTGAGGTATTGTTATGTTTTTGCTCCTTTTGATGCTCAATCTGGTACTATTAAGATTTATTGAAAACATCTGGACAATGTCTTTTAAAATCTTAAAAGTATTTTTTACAAAGAGCTAAGAACTAACAAGATAGTAAAGACTTATTTAGACAAGATCTCAAAGACAGAAATCTAGAAACACAAGCCTAGTACCTGGGATGACCTTTGCCCAGAGAGGGTAGGGGCTTTTGCTGGAAGACAGGACAGACCAAGAACAGGCTGAGCTGTGCTTGTGTTGGCATTGAAGACAATGTGTGTGTATGTGTGTGTGTGTGTGTGTGTGTGTGTGTGTGTGTGTGTGTGTGTGTGTGTGTGAGACATGTAACAGATGGAGGCTGGGGCCCCACAGAAGTGAGATTTGTTTGAACACCAAGATTGTCTGACGGTGGGCTGCTCAAGGGATGACTCTAGGAATGGCAGCAATGCAGACACACGCCATGCACTGTACCTGGCCAGGCTTTCTGGCATCTGTGGTTCCAGAACTTGAAGCTCACAAATTGATCAGAAGACCTTACATTGCTGGTGCCTGAGCTCCTGGCAGTAGCAACTGAACATCTTGTTGCAGAGGAAGACAAAGGTCATGTTTGTCTTTAAATTATTACTGTCAATTATATAATTAAAGATAACCTGCATACAAAGACACAAGGGGGCATAAATCAGAGCCATCATTAACAACCCAGCTCTGAAGCAGATCCGAGGTCATTAGGAAAGTGAAATCACTTGGAGACAGACTGGCTGAAGGCATGCTGGTGAAGGTCAAATTCAGACTTGAACCTTTCATCAGAGAGCCGGAAACTGTAAAAAGTAACAATGCATATTTGTAAGGAACAGATTATGAATTCTAGAATTGAAAAATATAATGCTTGGACTTGTGGTAATGTCTCACTGATACGCTGAGACTGTGCATTACTCACTCCTTGTGGGGGCAGTGTGGTGTTGGTGAGTGTCTCTGTGGCTTCTCCTTACTTTTCCTCCCAGTTTATCAGTTCTAAGGTAAGATGTGAGACCGTGCCTGGAGATGAGTGTGTCTGAGGAGGTGAGTGTGTCTGTGTCTGAGGAAGTGAGTGTGTCTGTGTCTGAGGAGGTGAGTGTGTCTGTGCCTGAGGAGGTGAGTGTGTCTGTGTCTGAGGAGGTGAGTGTGTCTGTGTCTGAGGAGGTGAGTGTGTTTGTGTCTGAGGAGGTGAGTGTGTCTGTGTCTGAGGAGGGGAGTGTGTCTGTGTCTGAGGAGGGGAGTGTGTCTGTGTCTGAGGAGGGGAGTGTGTCTGTGTCTCAGGAGGTGAATGTGTCTGTGCTGCAGGGCCTCTCACTTTAGTGTGAGTTTCCCCTCAGAGCTTTGCAGTTGCTGCTTTTGCACATCTGCAAGAGATGGTTTTTCATTATTGCTACATTTGCTGTGAGATATCGAGTTTAAACATACACTACTCCTGGTTTTTAAGATATTAGGCCGAGAAGAAGAGCTGAGGCCAGAAACCTGAGCCCCTTTGTATGGATTTTAGGGAACCCTGTGACTCTGTGGGTGTTAAGCATTGCAGCAGTATTTCTCAACCATCCTAAATCTGTGATGTTCTAATACAGTTCCTCATGTGTTACCTTTGTTGCTACTTCATAACTATAATTTTGCTACTGTTATGAATCATAATGCAAATATCTGTGATATGTAGTCTCTGTGAAAGGTTGCTCAACCCCCACTGGGGGTTGCACCCCACAGGTTGATAGCATCTCTTGTGAGCCAATCACATTACAGCATTATGTAACTATTGACATTTGACTTACAGCGACTGACACTTCAGATAGCGTGGCATACTTATTCTCTTGTTCTTTGAAGGCACTTGCTTGGCTGTGGCATCCTAACCTGGATATTGTATTTGAAGGAGAGTATAGTAGAAGACACACAATATAGCATAAAGACGAAACATCTGCCTAATCCAAAATACGGTGAGAAAGGAATGTTTTATTTCATTTATACGTTGATGATTAGTAGGACAGTTCACTGAACCAATGCTATAGACATGTTTCCCGAGTGTTACAAACAACACCTCCCTGACTGCAGACATTCTCCTGAATTTGTAGGTCAAACTCAGATTTAGGAGCTGGGTCCAGGGTCACAGGAGGAAGATGATGGAACAAATTGAGACTTTTGACATCAGATGAACTGGCTGGGGTTTACAAGAGGATGTTTTGCTCTTGGTGGATAGGGAGACAGCTGGAGTGTAACTTCAAAAGATGGAAGAGGGCAATGGCCTTCTCAGCTCAGCTGCCAGACCGGTTCCGAGCTGGGCACAGTCGCCCGGGAACTGAGGGAGGCATATGAGCCGGCCATATGCATCTATTTTTTTATTTTTATTTTTCCTTCATATATTACAAACTGGCTGCAGTTCTCCCTCCTTCCTCTCCTCCCATTCCCCCTCAAACTCCATACACTTCTCCTCCGTTTCCCTTCAGAAAAGGGGTACTTAAGGATAATAGCCAAACATGGTATGTCAAGTTTAATAAGAGTAGGCACCTCCCCTCATATTAAGGCTGGACAATGCAATCCAGTGGGAGGAAAAGGGTCTCAAAAGCAGGAAAAGAGTTAGAGAAATCCCTGCTTCCCACTGATAGGAGTCCCACAAGAAGACACAAGCTACACAAGCATAGCATATATTCAGGGGACCTCGGTTAGGCCCATGCAGGCTCTCTGATTGTTGGTTTAGTCTCTGTGAGTGCCTATGAGCTCAGCTAAGTTGATTCTGTGGTTTTTTTGTCATGTTTTTGACTCCTCTGGCTCCTACAGTCTTTCCTTCCCTCTCCTCCACAGGATTCCCTGAGCTCTATCTAATGTTTGGCTGTAGGGCTCTATCTGCTTCATCAATTGCTGGATGAAGCCTTTCTGATGACAATTATGCTAGGCTCTTGTCTACGAGGATAGCAGAATATCATTAGAAGCCGTTTTATTGACTTTTTTTCTGGTCATGTTTGATTCTACCCTAAGTCTCTGTGCTATCCAGCCTCTGGGTCCTGGTCCTCCTGGCAATATGAGAGGTGGGCTCCGTCTCATGTCATGAATCTCAAGCTGGACTGGTTATTGGTTGACCACTCCTCAATTTTTGTGCTACCTTTCCCATAACACATCTTACAGGTAGGACAAATTATAGGTCAAAGTTGTTGAGTCTGGGTTGGTGGCCCACTGGAAGTCTCACTTGGTTAAGGGAGATGGCTAGTTCAGGCTTCATATTCCTCCATTACTAGGAGTCTTAGCTAGGGTCACCCTCACAGATTCTTGGGAGTTTCCATTGCACTAGGTTTCTAGCTTGCCCCTGAAATGCCCTCCACTTCTAGTTGTCTCTCCAAGTGCTCTCTCCCTACATCTTGTCCCAACCTGATTTCTTCTGTTCCCATTGCCACCCATCTGCAGCACACCCACAGCATCTATTTCCTCTTTCCAGGGAGATTCATTTATCCCTCCTTGAGCCCTCCTTGTTGCTTAGCTTCTCTGAGTCTATGAATTGTAGCATGGTTACCTGTTGCAGTCATATCATCTTATAACAGAGCAAATGCCATATCTATCTTTATGTGTCTGGGTTACCTCACTCAGGATGATTTTTTTCTAGTTCCATCCACTTGATTTCATATATCACTTAAAAAAACATTCTGTGGTTGAGGGACATCTGGGTTGTTTCCAGTTTCTGGCTGTTACAAATAAAGCTGCTGTGAACACAGCTGAACCAGTGCCCTTGTGGTAGGATAGAGTGTCTTTTGTGTATATGCCTAAGAGTGGTATAACTGGGTCTTGAGGTAGGTAGATTCCCAATTTTCTGAGAAACCATCATATTGATTTCTAAAGTGGCTGTACAAGTTTTCAACCCACTAGAAATGGATGAGCGTTCCCCTTGCTCCACATCCTTACCAGCATGAGCTGTCACATGTTATTGAATTAGCTACCTTGACAGATGTAAGATGGAATCTCAGATTTGTTTTGATTTGCATTGCCCTGATGGATAAAGAATCTGAACATTTTTAAGTGCTTCTTGGTCATTTGAGATTACTTTGTTGATAATTCTATGCTTAGATTTGTACTCCATTTTCTAATTGGATTATTTAGTTTTAATGCCTAGTTTCTTGAGTTTTTATATATTTTAAATATTAATTCTCTGATGGATATGGATTTGATGAAAACCTTTTCCCATTTTGTAGACTGCCATCTTGTCCTATTGATGGTGTCCTTTGCCTTACAGAAGCATTTAAATTTTATGAGGTCCCATTTATTAATTGTTGATTTTAGTACTTATGCTATTGGTATTTCATTTAGAAAGTAGTTTCCTGTGCCAATGAGTTCAAGGCTATTCCCCACTTTTTCTTCTATCAGTTCCATTGTATCTGGTTTTATGTTGATGTCTTTGATCCACTTGGATTTGAGTTTTGTGCAGGATACAGGACTATTTGAATTCTTCTACGAGAAGACATCTAGCCAGTCCAGCACCATTTGTTGAAGATGCTTTCTTTTTTCTCTTGTATAATTTTGGCTTTTTTTAAAATAAAAAATCAGGTGTCTCTGGGTGTGAAGATTTATATCTGGATCTTTGATTCTGTTCCATTGATCAACCTGTCTGTTTTTATGCAAATACCATGCTCTTTTTAAAACTATAGCTATGTGGGAGAGCTTGAAATCAGCAATGGTAATACCTTGGGAAGTTTTTTAAATTACAGGATTGCTTTAGCTGCCCTGGGTTTTTAGTTTTTTCATATGAAGTGGATTTTTGTCCTTTCAAGATCCATAAAGAATTGTGTTGAAATTTTGATGGGGACTGTGTCAGTCTGTAGATAGTTTTTGGTAAGATGGCCATTTTTTACCATGTTCATCCTACGGATGCATGTACATGGCAGATCTTTCTGTTTTCTGATTTTTTTTTCCCCTCAATATCTTTCTTCAAAAGCTTGAAGTTTTTGTCATACAGACTTTTCACTTGCTTGGTTATGTTACATTGAGAGATTTTATGTAATTTGCAGTTATTGTGAAGGGTGTTGTTTCCATGATTTCTTTCTCAGTCCATTTGTCTTTGTATATAGGAGGACTACTAGCTTTTTTTTTTTTTTTAAAGTTAATCTTGAATCAGCCATTTTTCTCAAGGTGTTTATGAGTTGTAGGGGTTCCCTGGTAGAGTTTGTGGGGTTGCTATTTATTCTATATCATGTGTGAATAGTGATACTTTTACTTCTTCCTTTCCGATTTGTGTCCTCTTGATCTCCTTTAGTTGTTTTATTGCTGTAGCTAGAGCTATATTGCATAGAGATGGTGAAAGTGGGCAGCCTTGCCTTGTCTCTGATTTTAGTGGAATTGCCTTTGCATTACCATTTAATTTGAAATTGGTTATTGGCTTGCTATAAATTGACTTTATTATGTTAAGCTATGCACCTTCTATTTCTGACCTCTATAGGACTTTTAACATGAAGGGGTGCTGGATTCTGTCAAGGGCTTTTCCAATATCTGATGATCAAGTGCTTTTAGTTTTTTTTTCAGTTTGTTTTTATGGTGGACTACATTGACTGATTTTCATATGTTGAACCGCCCCTGCATCTCTGGGATGATGCTCACTTGATCATGGTAGATGATCTTTTTATGTGTGCTTAGATTCAGGTTGTATTTTGTTGACTATTATTGTATTAATATTTGTGAGAGAAATTGTTATTGTGGCAAAATAAATAATTCGTATGCTATATATAGCTGTTATGGATATGGCAATAAGTGTAATTAGTAGGGCTCAGGCGTTTGTGTTACACGTGTTAATAAATTCGATAATTGAGTCTTTTGAGTAGAATCCTGTTAGGAAGGGTATTCCCGTTAAGGCTAAACTTCCGATAGTTAAGCAGGATGAGGTGATTGGGAGTGTTTTTATTATGTTTCCTATTTTGTGAATGTCTTGTTCGTCATTAAGGCTATGGATGATTGACCCAGAGCATAAGAATAATATGGCTTTAAAAAATGCGTGTGTACAGATATGTAGGAAGGCCAGGTATGGTTGATTAATTCCTAGTGTTACTATTATTAGGCCTAGCTGACTGGATGTGGAGAATGCTACAATTTTTTTGATGTCATTTTGGGTTAATGCGCAGATAGCTGTGAATAGTGTGGTTAAAGCTCCAAGACATAGTATTATTGTTAAAATGGTATTGTTATTTGATGTAAGTGGGTGAAATCGAATTATTAGGAAAATTCCTGCTACAACTATTGTGCTTGAGTGGAGTAGTGCTGATACTGGAGTTGGACCTTCTATAGCTGAGGGTAGTCATGGGTGAAGTCCAAATTGAGCTGATTTTCCTGTGGCGGCAATTAATAGACCTAGGAGGGGAAGTAGGCTATTGTTATTAGTTAATAGAATCTGTTGTAGTTCTCAGGAGTTAGAGTTAAGGCAGAATCATGTTATAGCTAAAATAAGACTGATATCACCAATTCGATTGTATAAGATTGCTTGGAGAGCTGCGGTATTTGCGTCTGTGCGTCCATATCATCATCCAATGAGTAGAAAAGATATAATTCCTACTCCTTCTCATCCAATGAAAAGCTGGAATAAATTATTTGCTGAGGTTAGAATTAGTATAGTAATTAAGAATAATATAAGGTATTTGATAAATCGATTAATGTTAATATCTGAGTGTATATATCATGAGGAGAATTGTATGATAGATCAAGTTACATATAGAGCTACAGATAGGAATAGGAGTGAAAAATAATCGATTTTAAAGCTTATTGAGATTTTGATTGAGTTTATGGTAATTCAATGTCAGTTAGTAATTATATATTCTGTGTTGGAGTGAAGAAATAGTAAGAGGGGTAGTAGACTTAAAATGAATGAGAATTTAATTGATGTAGTGGCTAGGAGTGGGAAGTTAATAGATTTGATTAGTTTGGTTATGGTTAGTAGAATTGGAAATATAAGTACAATAAAGATTGTTAGGATTGAAGATGAAATTATATTTATTACTTTTATTTGGAGTTGCACCAATAATTTTTGGTTCCTAAGACCAATGGATTACTTTTATCCTATAAAAGTAAGAAAGCCATGTGTTTTAGGCATGGGAGCATGAATTAGCAGTTCTTGCATTCTTTCTTGGTAAATAAGGAGTTTAATTTCCTGTTGTTAGATTCACAGTCTAA
>JAPYYD010006457.1:0-11145 GCA_028551405.1 Uromys caudimaculatus
TTTTTGCATTTCCTCTTGAAAGGCTTCTCGTTGTTTATCCCTGTTTTCTTGCATTTCTTCAAGGGTGTTATTCATTTCTTTCTTAAAGTCTTCTATCATCCTGATGAGAAATGATTTAAAATCTGAGTCTTGCTTTTCTGGTGTGTTGGGGTATCCAGGGCTTGCTGTGGTGGGAGAGCTGGGTTCTGATAGTGCAGAATACTCTTGGTTTCTGTTCTTTATGTTCTTTCCCTTGCCTTTTGCCATCTTGTTGACTCTGTTGTTAGCTGATCTTACTCTGTCTGGTTGTGGCTTGCCCCTCCTGCAGGTCTCTGTGTCAGTACTCCTTGAAGACCTGCTCTCTCTGAGAGGTGTTTGGGTTTGGAGAGCTGTGGCACTGGGTCTGATCTCGGTCCCTGTGTCTTGCGGTTTCAGGGCAGTTCCTGGTGAGCTGTGGGGCATGTCTTTGGCCCTCTCCAGGCTTTTCCAAGCTCCGGAGAGGGATCTTTGTCCCGGCGCTAATTTGCTATGGAGCCCTGTGGCCCAAGCTGAGGTTCCCGGCTATTGGGGGAAGTTGCTGTCCATCAGTCTCTGTGGCCCGCGGAAACCGGGTGGAATCAGTGAGCTCTGGGGCTCGTGGTGTCCCCGCTCGGGGCTTTTCCGCGTTCCTGGGAGAGAAAATTTTCTCCTGGAGCTGCTTGACTATGGAATCCTAGTGTCCTAGGCAAAAGGTTCCTGCCTCAGCTGCCCGCCATTAGGATCCAGGGGGGTTTCTAAGCCCTCCTACCTCGGTCCCTGTGTCTTACAGGTTCGGGGCAGTTCCTGGTGAGCTGTGGGGCATGTCTTTGACCCTCTCCAGGCTTTTCCGAGCTCCTGAGAGGGATCTTTGTCCCGGCGCTAATTTGCTATGGAGCCTGGTGGCCCCAGCTGAGGTTCCCAGCCGCTGCCGGAAGTTGCTGTCCCCAGGATGATATTTTCAAGTTCCATCCATTTGCCTGAGAATTTCATGAAGTCATCGTTTTTAATAGCTGAGTAGTACTCCATTGTGTAAATGTACCACATTTTCTGTATCCATTCCTCTGATGAGGGACATCTGGTTTGTTTCCAGCTTCTGGCTATTATAAATATGGCTGCTATGAACATAGTAGCGCATGTGTCTTTATTACATGTTGGAGCATCTTCTGGGTATATGCCCAGGAGTGGAATAGCTGGGTCCTCAGGTAGTATCATGTCCATTTTTCTTTGAAATCTATTTCGACAGATGTTAAGTTGGCTACCCCAGTTTGATTCTTAGGTTTATTTGCTTAGAACATCTTTTTCTAACCCTGTACTTGAGGTAATGTTTATCTTTGATCTTTATGTATGTATCTTGGAAATAGCATCAGAATGGATCCTGTTTTCATATTTATTCTGTTAATCTGAGTCTCTTTATTGGGAAATTGAAAACTTTAATATTGATAGATATTGATAGACCAATCATTGTTGATTATTGTCATTTTGTTGTTGTTCTTTTGGGTAGTGATATGTATGCTTGAGTGTGTTTGCATGCATATGAGTTCCTTTTTTGATTTTGCTGGTCTAAGATTATTTCTTGTGTCTTCATGGTTGTAATTAATCTTAGGTTGGAGAATTTGCATAATTAAAACATTTTCTTTTAGAGATTCAAAGTCATCATGGCTATTTTAATAGTTCTGTGTTTTGTTAGTGTGACAATATAACTGATAAAAGACACTTAATTTTACTCATTGTTCCAGAACACAGTTCCCCAGCCCAAGGAAAGCATTGCATGGGAATTTAAGGCACATGGCCACTCCTGTTTAAAACTAGGAAGCAGAAAAAGAGCACGATAATGGTGCTGAGCTCACTTTCTGTTCTTTTACTCAGTCCAGGACCCCAGCTTGTTCGTGTCCCACCTCAACCTGATCTATAAACTCTGTCATAGATAATATTCTAGGTGATTATAAGTCTTATCAAGTTGGCAATCAATAGTAACCACTACAGCTGTTTTCTCCAACTATTTTGTTAAAAAACTCCTCTGTAAACTATGAATTATTTTTAAATGGTGGTAAAGTTTCTATTTCTGGCATCAAGCCTAAGGAGTTAGACATAAGGTAACCTAAGGAAAACCTGCAGGTGTGTGTTAGTACCTGTGACACCTAATTCTCAGAGTGTCCTTTGTGGTTAAAAATCCTTGAAGGAGTAATTAGATTCTTTCCACAGTATTCAATGATAATACGCCAGACACTTCCTTAGCTCCTGCCTACATGTACTAACTAAGGCTCCGAAGCACTTGCATTTTAATTTGTGGGTCTTTCGTGAAGATCATGGGGAAAATTATTTTTAAAGAGAGATTTGATGCACCATGATTCAGGAAGGGCTAAGGTATCATTTTTTGCCCTATGAATATGTTACTTTCCTCATAAAAATTCATCAACCCTTAAAGACTAACAATGTAGAACCCACTGAGTGGTTATGCTCAGTTTATGGTGGCCCCATTATTTTTGGAGTTTTCATTTTGTTTTATCCTACTAAATAAATTTCTACTTAAACTGTCAGTGTTTCATATCTGAATTCTTTCCTTTGCAAAGAAAGGAACCCAGGGAAACTATCACTTGGTAACAGCATTAAAAGGTTAGTCTAGTAACATACTCTACTCATTAAAGGTGATGCAAACTTTTATTGCCGCTTTTTTTTAACCATGCCATTCTTGTTTCTCTCTATTCTATCCTTAAATTGTCCTTCTTTCCATTCCTCAAATATAGAAGCCATAAAGATTGCTGTCATAGAGAAGGTTTACACCTACATTTTTGATTGACTATGCCTGCATCACTTCAAGCAGCAGTTCATATAGCAACTTATTATGATTATTTGTTGAAGGATATTTATATGCTGTTTACATCACAGGCAACAAAAGAATTATGAGAAGGCATGGAGTACAAGATATAGGGGTAGTTAAGGGCTTTCTATATAAGATGCCAGTTACTCAGTTAATAAGACTAATGGTTGACAAATGGGATATCATGAAGAGTTAGCCTACAAAATGTGAGAAAATACTTCCTTACATCTGTATATCTGATAGATAATTAATATCTCAAAATATGTAAAGAAGTAAAAAGTAAAACATCAGGAAAACAACTCAATAAAAATAGACTATAAATTTGAACAAAGAATTATCAATTGAAGAAATACAAATGGTTAATAAACATTTAAAAAGTATTCATCATTATTAATCACCAGGGAAATGAAAATTAATATCAACTGAAGATGACTATAGCCAAGAAAATCACAAAAATTGCTACTGACAATATGGGGAAAGAGGAAACCTTTTTCATTGTTGCAATATATGGGAATGTAAATTTATACAAACCCATGTGAAAATCAGTATTATGGTTCTCAAAGGACTAAAAATAGAACTGCCATATGATTCAGAATATCACGCTTATAGTAGTATCCAGAAGATTTTATTCTATTTTACAGAGTTACTTGCTCATCCATGTCCACTGATACTCTATTCACAGTTAGGGTATGAAATCAGACTAGATGCCTATCAACAGATAAATGGATAATGAAAATGTGACAATAAAGCTTTTAAAGAAAATAACATATGCAGGTAATTGAGTAAAACTGAAAACATTTTATTGAGTGAGATGACAGAGGCACAGAAAAAACCCACCATATGTGTGTTTTTTCATACATGGATTCTTGCTTTGCATCTTTATGACTGTGTTTAATTTGGAGTGTCTCTAGAAGCCAAGAAATTGTGAACAGTGGGGTTGCCTTGAGGGAGGGAGTAGTAAAACATACGTGATGTGAAAGTAGAGAATATTTGGCTGAAAAGATTTCAGCAGGGATGCAGAAGAAAGATGGGGGAGATGAAGAGTAGGAGGACTACACACTTACACACATTCATGCACACACACACACACACACACACACACACACAAATTGTATGAAAAACTATATGGAGACTTTGTATTTTGTACAGTTAAAAGTTAAAAAAGTTTAGTTAGAAAAGTACAGTTAAAAGTTAAAAAAATTGTACAATATAAGTTAAAAAAAAAGTTAGCATGGTGATTTCCTCCCGGTCTGCACAACTCTTCTGTTAATAGCCACAGCTTAGTAAACAGCATTATGAGGTTAGGTAGGAGATGCCTCCCCATGAGTGGTTGGCCAACAACGTTCTAGAAACTCCGTATATAATACAGGATCTTACTATTTTTCTTGGTTCCTCACCAGAGCTAGATGATAATCACTATTGCTGAAAATATCACATATCTTGATTTCAAGATATAGAGAAATTGAGCTTTGAACTAGGTTGAAATTTTTTTTTCCCTGCTGACTACTTTTCATAGTTCCAGGAGTGCTATTTAGGCTGCCAAGAAAAAAAGTCATAAGAATTAAATTAATTATTGTCTTTAATTAATAAAAAGACATAACTTACAAGATGGTAATTTATGAACTACAGTGTCAACCTACAGGGCCAGATATGCCAACTAATGCAATAGTGACATCACTGTTTTGGGGGCAATCAACTACTCTCTGTACAATAATGACATCACTGTTACGAGGGTAATCAACTAATCTCTGTGCAATAGTGATATCATTGTTATGGGGCCAATCAATTACTCCCTGTGTAATAGTAACATCACAGTGACATAGGCAACCAACTACTCTCTGATTGCATTAGGACCTTCTCCACAGAAGATTATTTATGGCTGATACTGTTAAACTTTGCCAAAAATCTATAGGTCAGGGCGTTGTAGATTCTATGGGAAACTCTTAAGTGGTGTGTAACTAAATAGAAACTGTCTTCTATTTATTGATAACCACAGACAAATGCTACTCTTTGCAATGAACAGCAGTGAATTCAGAGAGTCACAGCTGCTTTAGGTATAGAAAATAAGTAATGAGTAAGTACTGAGCACTAAATAAGACATTTATACTTCCCTCTTTAAGGCTTGGGAAACACTGAAGAAGTGAAAGAGAAAAACAAACAAGAAAGCAAATAAACATCAATGACAAAAATTATAAGAACCAGAATATGGGAGAAGGGCTAGGAAGTGCTATCTTCTGGGCATGACACAGCCATTACAGTCTTGATCTTATCAAAGCTATGGCTGCCACCTTGGGGCTGTACAAGACTGGGCCTCTCATCAGTCAAATATAGATCGGGCAGGAGCTCATGGAGACATTACCACTCTCGGAAAATTATTGGCTAATTGTGGATTTATGGGAGAAACAGTTATTGATATGAATGTGGGAAAAGGATTTGTGGGAAAGGGATTTGTGGGAAAGAAGGTATTGACAGGAGTGGGAGGCGGGGAGATAGGAAAAACCAGAGGATAGAAATAACTGAAGGGAATTATATACATGAAGGGCCATAAAAGAAGACATTAAAAATTTAAATATATACATATATATGCAGCGAGTTTGTAATTATTTCTAAGTCATCAAATTTAGTCAAGTACATATTTACATTATATAATTAAATTTTTCTCAAGAAAATTTTGTTAGGCACAATGCATTTATATACACATTATAATACATAGAATTTATCTATATTTTCAGAATTATATATTAATCTATAGTTCAATAAATTTATGTCATGTTTCCTTAGATTTAATTTACACATGAGAACAAAAAATAGGTCATGATTCTATATCACAAAAGTATTTTTACAAAAAATGTGTGATTTTAATAAATCTGTTACACTGGCAATGGCTTTTTCTTCACACTTCTAAATTGTTTTCAGGTGGCATTGTGTCACTAATGATCCCATATTCTTGGGCAGTATTTGAAAAGAATAACTTCCATAGATCCTTTCCAGACTGTTTGTTCCTTTAAAAAGTATTCAAGGCTTTATGAGCTCTCGCCTTCTTGTTGCAAAGAAACTGATAGATGATTTGCCTAGTGCTTTTGTTCAAATCACAAATATTTCTAAAGCATTAATTTACTCATCAATTCAACAGTGTCAGAGAGACCCTATCTTGTGTTAAGCAATATATTAGGCACCAACAATAATAAATACCAAGATTTATAAAACTGAAGGACTCTTTCCTTAAACAACAGATTTTATGCAAATCATCACAAGGATTATGTTCACATAATGGTGTGAAAAAAATTACAGGTACTACAGAATAGATGAATACTTAGAGGGTCATAAAAGACTTAGAGAGAAAACTGATGTGTTTCATCAGAAACAGTTTTATCTACTATTGGAAAACATTGGTTAATATTAATTTAGTTCTAAATGTGAGTCTATGACAACCTTAAATTGTACTCACTGGCTAGACCTTTGTGGGAGCATCTGTTTTTCTTCTCCATCCCAGCAATTCCCTTTCCCATGCTAGACCTTCTAACCAATAGCCAGCCATTCCCTTTATATTTGATTTCCTCTTATTTATATAACTAATCAGATCTTTTAAATATATATTTTGTTTTCTTCCTGTTCTTCACAGCACTCAAATCTTTGCTCAAAGCAAACGTTAACTGCTATGGTTTGTCTTACTTTTATGTATTTTGGATTGAGCTTCTAATAAATACTTTTTTATGTGCTTTTCCCCTACAGCCACAGTTTTAAAATACTTCCAGTACTGCATGCATCGAAGACTGGTGCACTGTAGAAGGGAAGTAAACCAAATAAAATGGCTGACAACCAGTGTGCAATGGGTGGAGAATGGGTCCTTCTCTTGAAGAAACAGGTGAAGAAACTAGAGTTATCTAGCTAGGAGTAGAAAGACTGAAAGGACTCATGGAGGAGGACTGTCATGTAGACAAAACTTACAAGATGTGTTCTTCTGGGTGCTATCAACACCTCCATCACTGCCTCACATTGTAAATTGGAGCTAATACAATAGGGAAATGAAGATGCTCATTATTTTATGAGTGTATGTTTATGTGCACATGTAGGTGAGTGTGCAAGTTTTTGCACACAAATGTGGAAACCAAAAGTTGGCTGTCTGTCTTGGTCACTTTCCACCTCATTTTTTTGAGACAGGATTTCTTACTCATTGAACCTTGACTAATTAGGTTAAACTTTCTGGTCAGCAAACTCCAGGGATCCACTGACTTGCTTCCCTCACACCAAGATTATAGACACATGATAGCAACATATTTTTTATGTAGATACTGGGAATTAAACTCAGGTCCTCATGTTTATGTGGCAGATATTTTCTTTGCCACTTCCCACAGAGAGCCATCTCCCTAGACCTGAAGACTATTTATTTAATGTCAGAAATCAATGGACTATTTTGATTATTTTTATTGAATGCTGTATCTCAGTTGTAATCCTAGTGATGGACATCCACATGTAAATGATACAAATCTTTTCTTTTTGTGTATCTTACAAGATGTATGGTACTGGTTACTTAAAGGTCTGTTAATATTACTCTTACACTTAATTTTGAGGACTCTTTTATGGCAACTTTTTCATTTTGGAAAGAATAGATGTTGTAGAATTTATTTAATCCAGTCTGGAGTTTCTACCTTGCCTTGATCAGTTAGTTCCATGAAAGACACACAACTTTTATTATTTACAGTAAGTCTTAAACAGCATAAGAACTAGGCAGATATCTACCCTGTATGCTATTAGTATCTACTTTCCTATTGATAACCCCAAGTTATTACTTACTATGTTTCATCTGGGGTGCTCTTCAGGGCCATGTTTTTCATGACTCACCTAACCCATGGTGATTTCTCCATTTATCTTCTTCTCTCCCTCATGGGTCTCCTCTGACCCCCCCCAAGCCCAGGAACTCTAAGCCCTCGCCTATGAATCTTCTGCCCAGTTGTTAGCTGTTGGCATCTTTATTCACCAATTACAAATAACTTGTGGGCAAGATCACAAAGCATCACTTGGGTCTACGTGGCGACTCTCTGGGTCAACAAGGTCTTGAGGAACCAATACAAGAATTAGAATTAGAATTAGAATATAAGCAGCATCAGGCCTACCAATACATATAGATAACTCAGGCCATTTTCATTTCTTGTTTGTTTGGGTTAATAGATTTATAATTTTATATTTATATTAAATTTATATTTATATATATTATATATATCCACACACACATATATACATATACATATATAATTTTGGATTATGTGTATATAATTATGGCTGTGTGCTTGCAAATGCATGTGACAGTGTATTTTGGAAGCGTGTCAGATACCCTGCACCTGGAAACACAGCAGTTATAAGCCACCTGACACAGGCGTTGGGAATGGAACTATGGTATTTTCTATAGTGGTGTGTTTTGGCTATACCACTTTGATCCCCCAGGCATAACACATGCACACTTTCCCAGAAGCTATCTTTGGATCCATGAATGAAAGACATACACATGTTAGCTTATTTTTAAAAGCTTTGGCTACCTCAAAGGTTGGGCACTCCTAAACTTTCCCCTGCTACCCCAGGCCCAATTGGGGAAGCTTTATCTCCTGCCACTCCTGTGTCCCATTTTTCTTCCTGAGTCATGGTGATTCTCCTCTCTCCCCTGCGTCCTAGCCAGAAGAACTCTTATGGTCTCCCCCCAACACTGTCTCCTATTCAACAATTGGCTGCTGATATCTTTATTGATTGATCAAAAACCAGTTGGGGACAAGGACCTTTAACATTTGGATATGTAGATTCCCAATTGAGTCAAAGCATTAGAATAAATCTCCAACAACTCTTCATTCTATTTTAGTTTTAAATTTTATTTTTTACTGCTTAAAAATATTATCAATGTCAACAATTCTTCAAGCACAAAAGATTTAAAATATATCTATATTTGTTCTTATACAGTCTCCTTGACAGCATCACTTTGTTTTTACTGTTTTAAATTAAGTTTTCTACATTTTAGCTTTATCAATTCCTTGTCTTAAAGCAGGTGGAAGAGGCATAAGCAATGATAAACCATTTGGGAAATTGAAGGCTGAACTCTCAGAGACATCCCTTCTTTAGATAATGTCAGAGTCTAACAGTAGCAAGTCCTAAAAGAGAACAGCAGCCAGTTCCCTTCTGAGGGCAGGGTAGGGTGTTGCTTGAAGGTAAATTAGATAATGAGTACATTTCAGATCAAGGACTGTGAATAAATAAATCCCATTTGATTTGATTCCTTCATTTGTAGAATAATTTGCTTATAGAAAGCCTCAGTGATGCTGATTGATTTTTCCAATTTCTACCTCTTTCAGATCTATGGTGCATGGTGTCCCTGGCAGTGAGTGGGTCTTAGTGACTAATGGTGGGTAGGGGGTTGCAAAAAATGTCAATCTATATGACTGACAAAAGCAAATGCACTCCATTTTACATTAAAATATTCAGATTGTTAGCAACAGTAGATTTTCTAGTCTCTTTCTGACTAGAAACAATATCTAAAATTCCATTATGTGAGGTTGAAAGCACTATGTGGAAAGTATAAATAAGTCAAATAAATGCTACTCATTTCAGAGTTCTGGTCATGATCAGTCACTTGTGGATAAAACTGAGGATCAATATTTAAATATGTCAAAAGGACTTCCAAATACTTTAAGAAAAAGTATACAATGCAATTATCAAAATAAAATTACAAAACTAGTAATATTGAACTAATTAAAATGTTTGTATTTTAAAGTTCCTTTGAAACACCTTTTATAAAGTGGAACACAAATATGTGATTTAAATTCATTGCACCTTTAAAGAAAGATAGCAATTAAATGTGGCTATTTGCTAACTTGAAAATTCAAGTTCTAGACTGATTCAATAAAAAATGGCTTGCTTGGATGGCGAAACAGCATAGTTGTTAATAGTGCTTGTTGCTCTTTCAGAAAACATGGATTCAGTTCCTAGCAGCAGTGTGAGGTAACTCATAATCACCTGTAACTCCAGTGTTAAGGGATCCAATGTCATCTTCTATTTCTCTTCCCTACATGTGCCAGGCACCATCATCTCCCTCTCTCTCTCTCTGTCTCTCTCTCTCTCTCTCTCTCTCTCTGTCTCTGTCTCTCTCTCTCTCTCTCTCTCTCTCTCTCACACACACACACACACACACACACACACACACACACACACAAACACACACACCAGACACTCAATGTGATGAAAATTAATATTTTTAAAAATAGTGTGTCTATACATTGTGTTTGCATGAATGTGGAGGTCAGGGGTCAGTGCCAAGTGCTTTCACTGTCACTATCCACCCATTCCCCCCCCGCCTACCTGTGGTTTCTAACTGAGTCTGGATTTTTTGATTCTGTTATAATGGATGATGTGCAGGCCCTCTGTACTCTCCTGCCTCTACATCACTACTGCTGGTATTTTAGGAACATGCTGCTGTGCACAATTGTTTATGTAGATGCTAGGTATCTGAACTTAAGTTACTGATGCTTATGCAATAAAGATCTTTTCCAATTGAGCCATCTGCCCAGTCTCTCAATGTGGTATTTTCTTGATCAGAAATAATGCACTATTTAATTCATATGGCTCTACCTAACATAATTATTCTTTTTTTTTATTATTTTTTGATACTTTATTTACATTTCTAATGTTTCCCCCTTTCTAGGTCTCCTCGTTGGAAACCACCTATCCCCTCCCCCTCCCCCATCTAGATGAGGGAATTCCACCTCCCACCCACCTGCCCGCCCACTCCCATATTCACACCTTGACATTCCAATTTACTGGGGCCTCTCTTCCCCCTGATGGCCAAGGCCCTCCTCTGCCACATATGCCATGGGTCCCTCAATGTGTATTCTTTGGTTGGTGGTCCAGCCTCCAGGAGGACTGGGGGAGTCTGGCCAGTTGACACTGTTGCTCCCTCCATGGGGCTGCAGACTCCCTCAGCTCCTTCAGTCCCTTCTCCAGCTCCTCCATCTGGGACCTCACTCTCAGTCCAGCAGTTACTTGTAAAGTGAAACTTGGATATTCCGAACGTTTGGGCTAATATCCACTTATCAGTGAGTACATACCATGTTCATTCTTTTGTGACTGAGTTACCTCACTCAGGATGATATTTTCAAGTTCCATCGATTTGCCTGAAAATTTCATGAAGTCATTGTTTTTAATAGCTGAGTAGTACTCCATTGTGTAAATGTACCACATTTTCTGTATCCATTCTACTGCTGAGGGACATCTGGGTTGTTTCCAGCTTCTGGCTATTATAAATATGGCCGCTATGAACATAGTGGAGCATGTGTCTTTATTACATGTTGGAG
>JAPYYD010006458.1:0-11145 GCA_028551405.1 Uromys caudimaculatus
AACTTCAATAATTGGTTGCCTGAAAATGCTGCTGAATAATGCTTTAGTTCTCTGTAACAGGTGAGGTGGGTCCTGGGCAGATGTCATTGATATTCAAAGTTCCCCATATTTACCATTGTATCTTTATAGAGTTAAATTTGCCATCTACTTTGTAAGTGTTAAAAAATTTTCCTATTTTTGTTTGTTAATTATTATGATAATCTATGTTAATAAAAATATTGCAGAGGCATAGATACCACACATGTGTTATTACTAGATAATGCTACTAGAACAGCAAGCTATCATACTGTTTTTCTACTCTGTGTTTCATTCCTGTCTCACATTATAGATCTCGGTGTTAAATAATAGTTTAAGTTACAGTGCTGTTGTTCAATATTATAAGTACATAAAATATTAAGAGTTCCTTCCTATTTCAGTTTGTTCTTTTATGTTTTCTTAGTCCAGAAGCTAATAAGACTTTTCAATCCATATGGTATTTTGACACAAATATTTTAATCTATAAATTTGGTATATTGTTTTGGAGTTTTCAGTTGGAACAAATTATATTACTTTGAAAATACTAGCTTTGTGTAAATACTTTTGGCAAAATATAAATTACTTCATAGGTTTACATAATGCAATTTATTTCAGCCACTTTTAATTATATGCTATTTTTTCATCAGTTAGTATCCCAATAGTATAATCATGCTTATTAGATCTGGCATTACGTTATTACACAAAGTTTTAATATCTTGATGTTCCTTTTGTTTTTGGCTTCATTTATCTAGGGAAGCTGAGTTTCCCCATCAGACATAACAGTTTGAGACCCAATAGTGACTGTATAGGCTGAGGCTACCTGTCATATTTTTCATCAGCTACTCTTGTGGAACCTGGTCTAAGATTTTTAATGGATGACACCACGGTGGAAGATTAGAGCCACCGTTATCCAAAAACAAAGTGGAAGCTCTGTGCTCAGCATGCTTTATGAAAATTTAAAAATTATTATACAGTCAAAAGTCTTTCACTACTACCCTTACCCTAAGGCATCCTCTATTTCTGTCCAAGGGAGCCAGTTAGCATTCCCTGCAAGGCAGATATCATCATAATGAACTGAGATATTTAACTTGGAATAGAATGTTTTCTTCTTTGTGTTGATTCCATATTGTTGTCATATGTAGAATCCATAATTTTATTTAAATTCTGGATGTAGTTTATCTTTTATATGAACACACAATCTCACCACTTACTGGATGTCATCATTTCTGTATGAGCTGTGGTCATATGACTTTACAGGATCTTGAAAGAAATGAATCGTGTCCTTTGCTGCTTTCAGCCTTTGACTAGTAGTCTGCTTTTGTCAGTTGGATGATAATGTGCTGGTGTAATTCTCTCTGAGTTTAAATCAAATGGGTCAATTTACAATGTTAAATTTATACTTCTATTTTATCAAACTAGGAAGATGTGAGACAATATTTTTTAATACTATGCCCACACTCCAAATTATTTTCTTCCCAGTTTTTGATCATTGTCCCTGAACTTCTAAGTAATGTTATTGAATCCATTTCTATGTAATTGTTTTCATTTAAATGCTCAAATCATCTGTATACCTTGTTAATTTAATGTCTAAGTTACCATATATCTTGACTTTCTTGACACCATTTGGTTCCTGTTTACTGGTTCTCTCTGTTTTGTGTTCTTATTTTGCTATCCAGACACTTCACTTTCTTTACTGCTTTTCCATATTTTCCCTTTCCTCTTTTCATATTTCAAATGAAGATTGCATAGTTTTGGTCAAATAGTATAGTACAGTGAATGCAGTACAGTACAGTGAATGCAGTACAGTACAGTCTTGTCTGATCATCAAAGTCCGGGCAAGAAGGGGTCCAAATTGTCAGAGTTTTGAGAACCAGAGTTACTGAGTAAACAGGGTGCAGTGATGGGAAGACATGACATAGGAGAGTATCCTCAGGAGACCAAACAATGTTCAAGGACAGCAACTGGACCACCAGGACACTGGAGATATGTGACCCCTTATTCATTGCCTTGACTCACCTTCTGAACCACAAAGGATAAAATAATAAATGCCTTTTGTGTGAAGTCACAAACTTTATATGATGCTATTATATCAAACATAAAATTTATATAATTCAGGGGCCAGAGAGTGGGTTAATGGATCAAGTAAGTTTCTGTTTTCTATACAGGACATATTATTTTATATATAATATGATATAAAAATATATTATAATATATTTTAATTTGTAACTTTTGAAAACTTTCTTATTTCCTTTTTGCATGACATAATTCAATTATAAAATCTTAAGCATCTAATATATGTGATGGCTCATTTAGCCTCCATGTCCCCCCCTTATTTCTAATCGTGACATCTTGTCTAGGGTCACCACTCCTAATTCCTGGGCTTTCCATTGATATTTTTCAACATCATTCCCCAAATGTCCCCAAATCCCAGTCTTTCTCCCTATGTACCCTATGAGCCCTCCTTTCTACTTAGCATATCTGGTTCTTTGGAGTGCAGCATGATTATAATTTATTTTCCAGCTCACATCCACTTATTATTTTTTCATTGTGACTTATTTATTTTAGTTAAATATCAGACAAAAGCAAAATGCATTAGTGTGGGAATACATTCAAGTACATTATGGTTTATACACATTATTTGCTACAAGGCAGTCATTAGAAATGTGCTTACAAGGAGCTTTTAATAACATGGGAACATACTTATGTTTCAAATTTAAATGGAGAAAATAAATAGCACACGTCTTATATACAGGGTGAATACAATTACGTTTAAATATACATATATAGTAAAAAAAAAAGGTTGAAGGAAACCAGAGTGATTCTGTGGATTCATTTATTGGGTTTAGATGCTAGCATTAAGACTACATTTTTTGGGGCCTTTTCCCCTATTTTTTTTTTTTTTACACTGTATATGGATCATTATTTATTTATTTTTTTTTTTTGGAGAAAGAACCTCAGTCATCTTATGCTGGTCTTGAACTCACTTTGTACCTTGAATTTCTGGTCCTTCTGCCTCCACCTACTCAGTCCTGGGATTATAGGATGCACCACCATTCCCAGTTCATCAAATGTTGGTGATTAAGACTAAAGGATTGTTCCATTAATTTTAGACAAAAGTTTACCAACTAAGCTACATCTTCAGCCCCACATGTCTGTTATATTTGGAAAATTTTTCATTATATGTATACAGGGGAAGGAATAGTTAGAAATTGAAACTATTGAAAACAGTAAATTTGGTAGGGATTTTTTTAAACGATGTTTTTTCATATTTCTCTTCATTTCAAGAGTTGAAAAGTAATTATATTTGAGTTTATGGTAATGTGACCCTGTCAACGCATTCTATAGGTTTTTTTTTTTTTATATATAACTCTGTGTGCAACAAGCTCTTACCTAGTATATTCAGAGAGAAATGAAGAATCTACATTAATAATTGTCTTTTATATACCATTTACTGAGTGCTCAGAATTAGGCGATGCATTTGGTGTTCATTATTTCATTTAATACTCACCAAACATTTTTAAGAGAGCTTGTGCTATTAGGACCATTCTAATGACCTGAAGCTTAAGCCATAGAGAAGTTAGACAACAAATTCAAATATATGGTTGGTCAATAGTAGTCTGAAAATTCAAGCCAAACTCTATCTTAATTATTGTAAGTTTAATATGATTCCTGCCTTCAGTAAGCAAGTGAATAATAAGACTTATTGAAAATGTTTCAGGCTGGATACTTTCACTCAGTGGTGCTAAACGTGGAGGTAGATAATTTTCACTTTATGTCTGGGAACAGGGTAGCCATAACTGAGACTTTTAGCTTTTCCACAGTTTCATGGTGGCCAAATATAAATTCAGCACTGTTACTCCACTTGCAAATGCTCTAAGCAGAAAGATAGTCAGGAGCTCTAATTGTGTCACATTTTCTTTTCATTATGGTTAAAAATCCTTCACAAAGGCCTCCACTGTAAATTTATTTATTTTTTCCATGAATCCAATTTATTATATTCCCATTAATACCACCAACAGAAGTTCTTTTCAATGCAGTTATTTAAAACCCAAGTCTTTCTATCTTGTGGCTCTAGCTTCCTATGAGCCTTTATATACTTCATTTAACAAGTTGACTAGATGTCTTAGTCAGTATTTCTATTGCTCTGAGAGATACACAGCCACAGCACCTCTTGTACAGGAAAGCATTTCATTGCCCCTATCTTACACAATTTCAGAGGTTTAGTCCATTATCATCATGGCAATAAACATGGTAGTATGCAGGCAGACAGACACCTTGCTGGAGGAGCTGAGAATGCTACATCTTGATCCTCCAGCAGCAGAAGGAGACTATGAGCCACACTGGTCATAGCTTGAGCACAGGAGACCTCAAAACCGTGCCCCATAGTGATGTACTTCCTCTAATATGGCCATACTTCTTTTTTTGATACTTTATTTGCATTTCCAATGTTGTCCCCTTTCCAGATCTCCTCTTAGGAAACCCCCTATCCCATCCCCCCTTCCCCGCCTTTATGAGGGTATTCCCCCTCCCACCAACTCACCCACCACTCCTGTATTCCAACCTTGACATTCCCCTTTACTGGGGTCTCTAACACCCTCAGGCCCAAGGGCCTCTCCTGCTAACATATGGCCCTCCTCTGCCACATATGTGGTCTGAACCATGGGTCCCTCGATGTGTATTCTTTGGTTGGTGGTACAGCCTCCGGGAGGACCGGGGTGGGGGGTCAGGCCAGTCGATACTGTTGCTCCCTCCATGGGGATGCTACTCCCTCAGCTTCTCCAACTCCTCCATCTGGGACCTCACTCTTAGTCCAGTGGTTACTGTAAAGTGAAACTTGGGTATTTCGAACTTTGGGGCTAATATCCACTTATCAATGAGTACATACCATGTTCATTCTTTTGTGACTGAGTTACCTCACTCAGGATGATAATTTCAAGTTCCATCCATTTGCCTGCAAATTTCATGAAGTCATTGTTTTTAATATCTGAGTAGTACTCCATTGTGTAAATGTACCACATTTTCTGTATCCATTCCTCTGCTGAGGGACATCTGGGTTGGTTCCACCTTCTGGCTATTATAAATATTGCTGCTATGAACATAATGGAGCATGTGTCTTTATTACATGTTGGAGCATCTTCTGGGTATATGCCCAGGAGAGGTATAGCTGGGTCCTCAGGTAGTATTATGTCCATTTTTCTGAGGGTCAGCCAAACTGATTTCCAGAGTGGTTGTACCAGCTTTCAATCCAACCAACAATGGAGGAGTGTTCCCCTTTCTCCACATCCTCACCAGCATCTGCTGTCACTTGAGTTTTTGATCTTAGCCATTCTGACTGGTGTGAGGTGGAATGCTAACATCTATTTATAAGTGAGTATGTTCTATGTCTTTCTACATCTGGGTTTCCTCAATCAGAAAATTTATTTTTAGTTCCTTCCATTATATTTCATTCATTCATTTTCTCTTTAAGGACCTTTATCATTTTTATGAAGTTAGGTTTATTGGAATATACAGGGAAGTGTTTAGTAAGATAGGTGGACTCTGGTGATGCCATTTTGCTATTGTTGATTATACTCTCAAACTGGCATCTTGCCATTTGCATTTAGGATAAGTCTAGAAGCCAGTTTCTGAGCTTGGTGTTGTTGGATGGTGTTTTATTCTTTGCTTTTGCTTTGTCTTTTCTCTTCTGGTCTTTGTGGTCTATATTCCTGGTGTCCAGCTTGACCTTTATACAAGCAGGGAGTTTCAGTTAGAGATGGGAACACGATTTCTGGTAGTTAGCATGGAATTTGGTTCATCTTTGTTCTTCTGTCTGGCATGGTATGTACTCAGTATATACTATCTATCTTCATAAGGGCAGGGTATGGCAACAGGGAGCAGGTAGAAGATGTGGTATCAGAAGCTTGGGACTTTTTACCCTGAAAGGAAGTTTTTGGTGGGTTCAAATGGCAGGTGGAGATCATATTTTGTCTTCCTTGTGTGGTATGCACTCAGACAGTCATTATCTCTCTTAGTAGGGGAATATGTATGAAAAAGGAAGGTGGGCAGCAGGATGTGTCAGTGGCTTGGGCATGACTACTTTCCAGAGTAGGAGGGTTAATACAGCAGATAAGGCTTTTATCTTTTCTGGCTGTCATGGCATTCACCTGAGCAATGAATATCTACATGAATAGCAGGAGTGTGGGACTATGGGTAGGTATGGAAGTGTAGGTGTGCATTGGTGCCAGGACCCAGCCTACCTTGAAAATATTTGAAGTGGGACACATCATTGGAAGTAGAGGCAGCTTGGAAGACTGATGGTCTCCAACCCTTTATCTAACTATACTGGATTGTTGCTTATAACTTCTAAAAAATTCTAATTTCTTGCTTATTCTGTGTTTAAAAACTACTGGCTTGGACGATTAAAACACTGTTGGCTAGCCACAGGGAATTGAATGAATCTAATGAAGCTTGTTAACTCTTTGTGAGTCAGAGAAGAAGGAAAGGAAATGAATTAAACTGCTTTATATGGGCAAATATGAACATATATATCTATATATCTATGTATTTATGAATCGATGTATCTATATATCTATATATCTACATATAAATATATCTATATATCTACATATCTATGTATGCCTATATATCTATATCTCTATCCCTACATCTTTATATTTCTATACCTATATACCTATACATCTATACCTCTATACTTCTATGTCATATATGTGTGTGTGTGTGTGTATGTATATATATACACCCACACTATGGCTGAGCCCAAATGTCTGTCACAATTAGCTCTACAAGCATTTATGCACACATATATATACTATACATAAACTTAGACAAGATATACACATTTCGATGGATGGATGGATGGATGGATGGATGGATGGATGATAGATGGATACATGAATGGATGGAAGAATGAATGAATGGATGGGGTGGAACTCCTTAATGCAAACCATCCAACAACATATAAATGCAGAGGCTAAGTGCTGGACAAGGTGTCAGAATTTACAGTCATTTAGTTCTCAATGAAAGGAGTAGAAGGATTCAGATTGCAGATGGGGATCTTACCTGTTCTGGCTTGTGTGTTCTGAACATGATCAGTGGATCTTGGCCCAAATAGGGGGAATTACATGAGATGGGGCAGGGACAGTGTGTAGGGGAAGGTGTCAGTGGCTTGGGTAATGGCTTTAAAACCAAAGGAGTGGGAAGTTCAGATTGTAGGTAGGGCTCTTGCCTTTTGTGAATGGTACGGCCAGCATCTGAACAGTGAATGTTCACCTGAGTCGTGGAACTGGGGGTGGGATAAAGTGGACTGGGAGTTGTAGTTTCATTTTAGGTGTGATAAGCTTGTGTCTTTGGGCTTTAGATCAAGGAAGTGGGAATGTAAGGGTTCAGGCAGCGGATGAGGCTCTTACCTGTTCTGGCTGGAGGTTTTATTTCTTAATTAGGATGCATGTTATTAGGGCCTATCTATGACATAATCACTCTACCTGATAAAGCAAACACCATCATACATAATCAAATGTATACCTCACTATACTTAAGCACTTATATTCATAGCTCATTGGTGTACACACAATCATATCCAACACTAGTATAATAAACTTTCCCTAAGCCACATTCCACAGAAAATGAAACAGAAGCAGATACTGATGAAGCATGATAATTACAAACAAAATTAGGGCTTCAATCAGAATTCTGGCAAGTTCCAAGTATCTCTGCTATTCAGTTTCCTCTTCTGTACTATATTCGTGTATTGAAATGCCCAAGTTAGAGGAACTATGCTCATGAACATGCTGAGATCTAGTGAGTAACATGTGTTTTGGGTTTTTTAAATCTCAAGCTTGAGGAGCCTGTGACTTTTCATCATGATGAGCACTAACTTATGTCTTCTGCAGGAACAGCTATGAAGGAGCTGAAGGTGATCCAGCCTGAGAAATCAGTTTCTGTTGTTGCTGGAGCATCAGCCACTCTGAATTGCACAGTGACATCTCTGTTCCCTATGGGGCCCATCAGGTGGTTCAAGAATGTAGGACAGAGTAGATACTTAATGTATAGTTTCACAGGAGAACACTTCCCCAGAGTAATAAGTGTTTCAGATACTTCAAAGAGAACCAACCTGGACTTTTCCATCCGCATCAGTAATGTCACTCTTGCTGATGCGGGTACCTACTACTGTGTAAAGTTCCAGAGAGGAGTATTAGAGCCTGACAGTGAGATTCAATCTGGAGATGGCACTGAGTTGTTAGTATTTGGTAAGTACTAATTTTCATTTTCATCCTTGATTTCTCCAACAGGTCAAAAAAGTGTGCAATACTCTGTGAACAACAAGTAAGAAACATGTGTAGAAGAGACCCTAATATACAGCGGTTCATCTTACACCATCTCTGGACCAAGGAAGTTGAGAAGAGATGACATGCTATGTATTAGAGATTTTCACTTCTGAGAAATGGGTGTAAATTCATACATTTGTTTGTCTACCCCACTGAACTTATATTTCTCAATCTATCTTAGATTAGTGGCTGTATAAAGGCCATGAGAGAGATGATTGCCTTATCCAGGGACAGGGTAAGACCAGGCCTACTGACTCCATAGTGTACTTTTATACCTGATTAAGTCTTCTCTTTCTGTCCAAACAATCTGGGCCATACACATGCCACATTCAACTCTAGATATCAACAGAGACTTCAGGAAGCTGTTAAGCAGGAACATTTTACCCAAGATGTATTGTCTCCTCCCTCCAGGAAGGAAAGTGTGTCAAAACAGGAAGTGATAGATCCAGGGCAAGGTGTGTTTTCTCATTTGCTTTTCATTCAAAGTATATTGAAAATTCCACAGATGTCCACATTCCCTATGGAATTCCTCATCCCTGGTTTAGATGTTGGCTACAAGGTAGGCATTTGACTTGGGACTGTCAGAGAACATTTTGTATCAGAGACCTATTATCACAGGCACGGAAGGTCTGAACTAATGTTGACTTGCTACCCAGAGGAAGACTCCGTGTGGATCATATTCAATCACCAGCCAAGGCAGCCAGATGCTCAGTTTGAATTTCCTGACAGAAGGTTTTGATTTTGAGAATTTTACAGCATGAAGGACAGTCACACAATCCAGCCCAATCTTGGTAGGGAAGTGAGACCTGTATGCCAGTGACTGAACCATGATCACACACCCAGTTAGTATTGAGATCTGTAATGGTATCTGCTTCTCATTCCTGCCCAACTTCTTGCTGTCCAAGCAAGAGGCATCATCTCCACTTAGGTGCCTAATGCACAAGAGATGTTGAGTCAGAATTTCATGAACCCACACAGCATTTTCATTCATCACTACCTCCAAAGTTTCAAGATTTTCTGCAAACTCAGATCCTAATATCTAATAATTACCGGAAATGTCACACAGATGTCAACAATAATCTCACCTCATATTGTATGTGAGACTGTTCCCTATTAGAAACAATAGTGCAGCAGCTAGAGATATCATATCTCAGATTTTAGGCCATGAATAGTTCATGTGCTTTTATTTTTGACTACTAAAAGAGTAATTAGTTATTAGTGATTTGCAGCTACATGTCCAGAGTGGACCTACTCTTATACTCACCGCCCTGGCCATAAAAAACAAACAAACAAACAAACAAACAAACAAACAAACAAAATGCCCTCTCTATAGGAAGGCTGTGGCACTTGAGAGGGTATTTGTTCAAAAGGATGCTACCATTTCCCCACTTGGGTGTGGTGTAGCAAATCTTCTCATAACCCTTCATTGAAGAGAGACAAGGAGAATGGGTTCACCCTGAATTCATACTGAGGTCAGATGCAGTCTATATCTTCCAGTGATAATAGTGTCATCTGCCATGTCATTTGTTATAAGGATGCTTTTAATGATGTTGATGGCAGACAGAGGAGTAACAAGTAGCAATTGCTATATGCCATATCTCTGTTATGCCTTTTTCTCTATAAGAATGTTCTATAAAACTGAGGTCACTTTTTCCTTTAGAGAAGATCCTGAGCTTCATAGAAGGATCTGACATATGAACAGGCAATGACTAAGCAAGTGTTGATTACAACCTCTGCTGCATAAAGTAACACAACACAGATGCTTTTCTTTCTACATAACTTATTCTGTGAGTAGCAGGCACAGAACAGAACTGTCAATTGTTTTCAGTATTGAAAATGTGAAGAAAAAATAAATCAGGATATGCAGGAATCTAGGTCCTCTGGAGCAAAGGCCTCTTTCTGCCCAAAGCTACATGGAGCAGGGATCTTGCATAGAATTCCCCAATTTGGATTCTTACAGTAGAAATAGAGCAATGCCAGTGGGATGGCTTTAATGGAGAACAGCAGCTTTCTTTTGGGAAATGAATGTGAAGTCACAGAAAATGGTCTCTGAAATACAGTAAGGAATAAAAGACAGTTTTTGTTTCAGCCTCACTGTCTTCATCTGTAACACAGTGATGATCACAAATCTTTTAGAGGGAAAGTCTGGGCCCCTGTATATCACCCAATCCAGCAGCATGTAAAAGCAGAGGTAGTTTATCTTGGTTGTTAAACCTTAGACAACTCTTTGAACCTGATCCTTAGTTTTCCTTCTGTAGAATGAGGATACCTGTGCCCATTTGACATAGCTATGACTACCCAGAGAAACAGTGAGTGTATGGCATCAGGAGGCCCTGGGGTGAGAAATCTTCCTCTTTGTACAATGCTGGGTTTCCTTTTTTGAGATGATTATTGCCATGGTCAAGGTAAGTGTTCCTTGAGAAAAGGGAAAACATGCACATATAATTATCTGGTAGTGTCAGGGTCATTAGGAGCATCAGAATTGCAGTGGTCTTCACAAAAGAGCACAAAATCTAAATGCCTTGATATGCATCCCAGCTCTGTTACACTTTGACATGTATCCAGGACAAGATCTTCAACACTGGGTACTCTCCTCCTGCTAGCATACAATATTGACTTGCTCTAATGAAGGAGTGAAGTCAGACAACATACATAGAGAAACTGCTGATTGTTAGGAAATGTTATATCACTGTAAGTGTGCTACCATTGGGTCATGTGATCTTCGACATTCCATTTTCCCTCTGTAAGCTTTTGGTTCATTGACATGAAGTTAACCTCTTCATCTGACTACTTTTGGAATTTCCTG
>JAPYYD010006459.1:0-11145 GCA_028551405.1 Uromys caudimaculatus
GGGGACGCTTTGCCCCTGCTATGGGCTTTTCTGCGTTCCTGGGAGAGAGAGGATTTTCTCCCGGAGCTGCTTGTCTATGGAATCCTAGTGTCCCAGGCAGAAGTTTCCTGCCACAGCCGCACGCTTTTGGGATCCAGGGGGGTTTCCTCATGAAATCTTACTAAGGCCTCTGCATCGTTTCTAAGCTGGCATTGTATGCCAGGTGGCTCATCAGCAGAGATGACTCCCCTCCCTACTGCACAGCCCTGGCAAACATTTGGAGAACACTGTGGTGGGAACAGGAGCATGCTGAGGGAGGCCAGGACCCACAGCTGCTGTAAATACAGGACAATGGCTCTAGTCATGTCTTAAGAAAAATCTGGAACAAATGAGTCTGAGTGACTTCACTTTTTTGAGAGCAGGGGAAAAGATTTCAGAGACTCTTTTAAACATCTGGTAGGCATTGTACGATGAATAGATTTTTGCATTAGGATTATGTGTAAACCGCAGTACTATAGTTGGAGTATTAGCAGAATATAATGTGGCATTTTTATAAACTCTCTGGCCAGTAAGCCTAAGGACTGTTGTACATAGTCATTAAGAGATGCATGAAATGTAAATAGAATTTCATCTTCGTTTAATGGTGGCTTTTAGTCAGAGTGTGGTGAAGATACTTCCTAATGTCTTTTTTTTTTTTTTTTGGTTTTTTTTTTTTTTTTTTTTTTTTGAGACAGGGTTTCTCTGTGTAGCCCTGGCTGTCCTGGAACTCACTCTGTAGACCAGGCTGGCCTCTAACTCAGCAAGACCACTTGATCTCCTCCACAGTTGACTTTCAAGGAATAAGGAAGGAGGAGAGGAGAGGGGGAGATGGAAAAGGGGAGAGAGAGAAGAAAAGAGAGGACAGGGAGGAAGTGAGATACAACAAAATCTATGAAGTTTTAGGCTAGTATTTAAAACTATAAATATGTGAAAGCCTATGACCATCATTCAGAATTTGACAATAAACTCATTGCTATTTGCTTGTCTTTAATAATGATTCTGTAGTTGATTGGTGTTGGTTGATTTTGAGTTTTTTATAACAAAAAATTTGTAAAAGTGTAAATAGATACTTGAGAGATTGTTCAATTGGGAAAGGCAAATTAGATTTTTGATAAAGCCTGGGTTTAGATTATATTTTGACATTCCTCTAAAGTTTAGTATAAATAAAGTGAAAACTCACTTTTATGCCTTGTGTAACTGTTACTTATTGGTCATAGCTATAGATACTTCTGCATTTTCACAATAAATTTCATTATTTCCCTAGAGGGACACATCTGAATATTACCAATACAATGCATAGCACCCACAGCTATGAAAAGTTTTGAATATTATCAACTTATTTTCTTTTTTTTAATTTATTTTAATTTTTTGATACTTTATTTACATTTCAAATGTTTCCCCCTTTCCAGGTCTCCACTTTAGAAACCCCCATCCCCTTTCCCCTCCCCCGCCTCTATGAAGGTATTCCCCCATCCACCTACCCGACCATCCACTCCCATCTTCCCACCTTGACATTCTCCTGTACTGGGGCCTCTAACACCCTCAGCTCAAGGGCCTCTCCTCCCCCTCATGGCCAACAAGGCCCTCCTTTGCCACATATGTGGTCCAAGCCATGGGTCCCTCGATGTGTATTCTTTGGTTGGTGGTCCAGCCTCCAGGAGTACAGGGGGGGTCAGGCCAATTGACACTGTTGCTCCCTCCATGGGGCTGCTAACTCCCTCAGCTCCTTCAGCCCCTTCTCCAACTCCTCCATCTGGGACTTCATGCTTAGTCCAACGGTTACTGTGAAGTGAAACTTGGGTGTTCTGAACTTTGGGGCATTAGTATCCACTTATCAGTGAGTATAAACCATGTTCGTTCTTTTGTGACTGAGTTACCTCGCTCAGGATGATATTTTCAAGTTCCATCCATTTGCCTGCGAATTTCATGAAGTCGTTGTTTTTAATAGCTGAATAGTACTCCATTGTGTAAATGTACCACATTTTCTGTATCCATTCCTCTGATGAGGAACATCTGGGTTGTTTCCAGCTTCTGGCTATTATAAATATGGCTGCTATGAACAACTTATTTTCTTATGTGACTTATCCTTTACTACTTTTAATGCCAGTTTCACTGAACAAATATAGTCATATATTTTGTTCACACGAAATATATCAAGACATGCTGACAAACAGAAATGTTTCTCAGTTTAAATGTTAGGAACCTTAGAACAGGGATATTTGGGGGTAAAATTATATATATACATATATAACATTTTTCACCTAATAAATATTTGTAGATATCTCATTTTCAAAGGTTTTGGCTTTTTATCTATTCTAGAAATTGAAAAACAGTAGCTTACCTCTGTGTCAACTATATAACCAAAATTTGGAATTAAACAAAAATATTCCCAAAGTATTGTAAAAGAGAAGAATAAAGCTTTATGATAATTTGGAGTATATCAATAAAATAGGTAGTTTGAGTAAAGGAGATGAACTAGGTGATTACCCAGAGCCTTTATCTTTGTGAGTTCATGAGCAGAGAATTCAGTGGTGACTTACAGAATATCATGGCCCTGTAGGTGTGGCAATGAAATAAGTCAAATAACAGCAGGTTTATTGTAGTGGTAATGGGGATGTTAAAATGCCAGTAGGGAGGGAAAGACTCTTCTTTATATCGCATATTCTTTATTTATCTATTAATGGACATTAATACTGTTTCAATATTTTAGCTATTATAAATAATGATATAATAAGCATGGAAGATACAGCTAATGCTTCAAAATAGTTGCTTTCTATGCATGAAATCACATCCAAGAGCAATCCAGGGAACAAAATGCACCTGAGGTAGAGGACCTCTGCCTTTTTTCCTGGAGCCTTCCTCACAGGTCCCCAAGGCATTGTTCACCATAGCTCATTCTCTTGGCCATGTTCTGACAATTTAGTGTTTAACCCATTTTGAGCATTTTTATTTTACTGCAAATTGTTTCTGTGATAGGACCACCCTATGTAGCTCAGACTGCCCTTAAAATCAAAACCACCCTATTTTATCCTCACACGTTCTAGAATACAGGCATGTGCCACCATGTCAGGCACTTGAGTTCATTGTTGAATACAGTAAAATGCATTCTGTTGATTGTGGAATCCAGTTTCCAGCTCTACTAATTGAACAGATTTCTTTTAACTATGGTGTAGTTTTGTTGCCTCTTTAGAAGTTTAGTTAACAAATATTTTCAAGCTTTTCCTGGAATTTGTGTTCTATTTTTGTTGTTGCTGTTTTTCATCCATGGGCATATTTTTAGGGAACTATTCTCCTCTGTTCCCCACACTAGGGGGATGTGATACCACCTGGCTTATTATTCTTCCTTAAAACTACCTTGACTATTTAAGAGCTTTGTGGTTCTATATGAACTTTTCTGCTCACTCTGCTGACTTAAAATTAAAGGCAAAACCATGATTTTCATTCTAGAACGTCCTTTTCATTCTATAAGGCACATTTCTTAAGTTTAAGAAAAATATCAATGGACTCTTCTTTCCTTTAACTTAATATATGCTACCTGTTCAAAGGCAAGGCCACCATCCAGCATCTCAAACAGAAAGTTGATTTTACTGTTTACAGGAAAGCTGAGCTTGTGAAGACACCAGTGTCTCTGAACAAAGCACAGAGAACAGTGTACTGGTGTGAGGCTATCATTGATCACTTGGATCAATGACTACTTGTTTCCATGGCCAGAGAACAGTCAGCATTTATTAGGGGAATAGAAACCATCCATTCTGACTCTTGCTTTGGTTATTCAGAGTCTGTCTTTCTGAGCTACTTCTCCATAAGTTGGTGAGTCAGTGAGTTTTCCTTCCCCACCCGAAGAGATGAGGCTAGTGAACTGGCAGGTAGTGGATTATAAACGGCCTGCAGACAGATGCACTTTCTTTGGGGACACAGTCCCACACATCTTTGTTCTCATGGTTTACTTAGTATTAAAGGTGACTGTTACTTCACTGATAAAGTCATTTTAATACTTTTATAGTTATAGTAATATTTTGTGTATTTTTATTTCTACAAAGCGCTCAATTAGGTTTCAAAAATACTGAACTTTTTAAAATAGTGTGGTATGAAAAAATTTTTCATTTGTCTTTCTTCTCAGTTTGGTAGTTTTAGGTTTCCATTAGCAGAAAAATACTTTTTAGGAATTTGTCTTAAAAAGAGGAATTGTTTTCTTTTCACATCATTAACAGAGAAAACCATGTAAGTTTCATTGTTAATGAAATTAAGAAGTTAATTAAGAATCATTTATTGATAGCTAGAAATATTTTAATTGCTTATTAATATTATTAAGATGGATTTTTAAAATATCATTTATCTATAAGCTATTATCAATATAAATATGTATCTATCCAAGGAAACAGAGTGAGGATGATTTACTATACTTTGCAAATTTAAGTTTATAATTACAATAATGTAAGTGATTCTATGTTAGACTTAATTTATCCCCTAAGTCACTAGTAAGTACATGGAATTAAGATATTCACTTCTTTCATTAAGCTCTGTAGGAATACAATTAATAATTGTTATTTTATATTATTATTTTGTATGCTACATTTTAAACAGCTTGTATATAATGTAGCATGCCTCTGCCCACATTGTTGCCATAGCAATATTGTTGATCCTTTTCTTATTAGCAGCATCTGATGCTGGTTAAGTACACTGGCATTAAGTCAAGTAGTCAAGGGCTTTATCATTATAGTAAGTGTTATGGAGAGTTGAGTAAAACAATTTGTGTTCTTTTTCTCAATTTGTTTGTTTTCACAAAACAAAAGATAAGTTAACTACAGTCTGTTTTGTGGATAATGATTCAGTGGAATATAACCCCAGCAACATTAAATATAGGCAGTGGCTGCTTTTGTGGTTTGGTGGCAGAATTGATTGCAATAATCTCTTGACGTCAGTAGGAAATGCGATCCAGGACCTTTTTCCTTGAATGCCAAAATCTGTGGATTGTCAAATTCATTATAATAAGTCATATTTACTTGTAACATCCAAACAGTCTCCTGTGTTTTAAACTTTTTCAAGATACTCATAATGGATAACACAATACAAATGCTATGTAAATGATTGATATAGTATCTAATGTACAGAATTACTAGTAGAAAGGTTATAGCTGTTTGTTACTAATAAAATTTAAAGTATTTTAAAACCATTGTTTATTGTTCTGTAGATGCAGAAGCCAAGGATACAGAAGACCTACTGTGTATACAACAAAACCCATTTGGTACTTCAGTTTCTGGGCCCAGGTTAGTTGACTCTGTAGATCTTCTTGTGGTCTCCTTGATCCATCTGGCTCCCTCAGTTCTTCCCACCACTCTTCCATAAGACTCTCGGAGCATCACCTAATATTTGGATGTGGGTCTCTGCATCTTATTCCATCAGCTTAAAGCCTCTCAGAAGACAGTTATGCTAGGCTCCTGTCTACAAGCATAGCAAAGTATCATTAATCGAAAAGTATGCATGGGCTGAACCTAAGCTCCTACACAAATGTAGCAGATTTGCAGCTTGGTCTTCATAGAGATCCCCTAACAATTGGAGTGAGGACTGTCTCTTACTCTGTTGCGTGCCTTTGGATTTCTTTCCTCTAGCTGGACTGTGTTGTCTGGCCTCAGTGGGAGATTGCCCCTATTCCCAAAGGAACTTGATGTGGTCTGGGTGGGTGAATACCTATGGGGAGCCTACCCTGCTCTGAGCTGAAAGGGAAGGGGGTATGGAAGGAGATGTGTATGAGGGTGGAACTGAGAAGAGAAGACTGTAGGGGGCTGTGCTCTGGATGTAAAATGAATGAATAAATGAATAAATGAAAAAAGAAACCATTTTGATCACTGGACCAAGTTTTTTTTTACTCCGTTCCTTTCTAATATAAATGAATGAGCTAACCTGTGATTAAAATTTTAAGTAAGCATTGTAAAAGAGTTACGTATTTGATTTATTACTTTACATTTTATTAATGCTGGATATTATTTCAATACTCAAGTGCTATTAGGTTTATCAAAATGCTTCCTAGAGTTCTTGTATGTGACATCTTGTAAGTGACATCAGAGAAAAGACAAGTGTGTATAACATACAATGGGCAAAAATGTTATATACTTGCATAAAAACAGAATAAAACACATTTATATATAAAAATACTATGTACTAGTACTTTAAATGTAAGTCAAAATAAACCATTACAAACCTCAAAATTAATAGTAAATCATATCAGTAAAATAAGCAATGAAAAGGCCATTATATCTGAAGGTTAACAATTAAGAAAAAGAGCTCTATCATTATTCTTGAGTTTAAATAGATGAATGGAGTTTATTTCCTAAATCATAGCATAACTGGATTAAAAAACAAGAAAAAATAAAATAAATTCAGAACTGAAGAACATTTACAAGCACAAAAATGTGAAGAGCAGAAGAAAAAACATTAAAGACAGAAGAAGATGCAAGAAACAAGGACTCTATCGAACAAGGACTGGGGATGGCTCAGTTCATAGTGTTTGCTGTGTATGTATGAGAACTCGAGTTAGTACCCCTAGCACCCATAAGAACCCAGTTCTCTCAGTACTATAATGCCAGCACTGGTGATATAGAGACAGGCAGATACCTGAACCTGGAGCTTGCTGTACACCCAGTCTAGCAAACTGGTAATCTCTAGGTTCAGTGAGAAACCATATCTTAAAAAGTAAGGTGGAAAATGATCAAAGAAGATAGCCAACATCAACTTCTAGCCTCTCCATAAACACAGACATCTGTGCTTGCTAACCTCTCAAATATGTACACCTTCATACAGCATTCACCAACACACACACACACAAACATATACACTCAGCAACTGATTATTTGCAGAACAACACAAAAGTAATATTTTTATAACTTAATGAAATAAAATAAGACTCTAAGGGTAAATATAACCTTATCTTTCTTCTTTCAGATTCTTTGTGCCTGAACATGAATCTGGAAGAGCATCTGCAGCTGCTGACCAGTTGGCTGCTTGTGAGGCACTGATCCACTGGAAAGCACTGGCAACAAAGGAAGCAGAGGCTAAGCCAACATGAACTGTGAGATGTTACCCCACCATCTTAAATTCAAAATGCTGGTGGTGCTAGCACTGCTGTCAGTGACAAAGAAGGATATGACCAAAGCTCAGCTAGCGTTCAAGTACAGAGGAAGAAGGACTCCCTGGAGCCTTCTGGTTGATGAGGATTTTTTTTAATTTTTAAAAGATTATTTATTTATTTAATGTATATGAATACACTGTAGCTGTCTTCAGACACACCAGAAGAGGGCATCGGATCCCATTACAGATGGTTGTGAGCCACCATGTGGTTGCTGGAACTGAACTCACAACCTCTGGAAGAGCAATTGGTGCTCTTAACCCCTGAGCCATCTCTCCAGCCCCTGGTTGATGATTCTTTTAAGCAAATTATTCAAGGGATACAGTGAAGAAAAGGATGATCTGATAAATCCAAGAGCAATGCCAAGCAGTAGCAACCCACTGATATTTAAACAAGGAATAAATCATCAAACAGTCTTCAGCTTTGTATAAGTCATGAAGTAGAAATGGTCAGATTCTATGAATAGAAGGGGGAACAGGTAGAAGGGAGGTAATAATTTTTAAAAATGGTTAAGATTTGACTAAGTGAAGAACAAATACTTGTAATTTTTCCATGGTCAATTTATTCATTTAGTATTTTCTAGTGTTTCAAAGTTTATCAATAAAGAATAACTCAAAATGGTTACTCATCTGGTGCTTCAATTGTTGGAATCCATCCTGAAATTGGGGACTCGAGTAAAGGAGTCATCCAAGCTTACATTTATCTTCCAGGACAAAGAAAAGTTGCTTGAGGATGTAAGGGTACTCAGAGAAGTGGCCATCTTCTCCATGGGAAGCAAGGGTACTCAGAAAAGAGGCCATCTTCTCCATCAGAAGCAAGGGTACTCAGAGAAGTAGCCACCCTCTCCATCGGAAGCAAGGGTACTCAGAGAAGTAGCCATCCTCTTCATCAGAAGCAAGGGTACTCAGAGAAGAGGCCACCCTCTCCATCAGAAGCAAGGGTACTCAGAGACGTAGCCATCCTCTTCACCAGAAGCAAGGGTACTCAGAGAAGTGGCTACCCTCTTCATCAGAAGCAAGGGTACTCGGAGAAGAGGCCACCCTCTCCATCAGAAGCAAGGGTACTCAGAGATGTAGCCATCCTCTTCAGCAGAAGCAAGGGTACTCAGAGACGTAGCCATCCTCTTCATCAGAAGCAAGGGTACTCAGAGAAGTGGCTACCCTCTTCCTTGGAAGCAAACTGCAAGGAAAACAACTAATAAATAACAAGACAAAGTGAAGGAGATCAGTGAAGCAGACAACTTTTAGTGATGGATTTTAAAACGTAGTTATGAATATAATTACATCAGCATGTTCTGGTTGAGAACTTAGTATGAAGATAAATAAGGACCCTGAAATGGAAAGAACCCAGTGATAGGAAAAACTAATATACTATTCCAATAAAACAGTCATAGGTGGGAAAAGGCAGCATTCAAGTTACTGGCACATAACAAGCAGAAAGAAAGAATATAGACAGAGTTTTCTAGACAGCAATGGGTAGGCTTATTTTTTGTTTCTTCCTGTCAAATGGTAGTTTCTGGTCATGATGCTAGATAAAAAGTGTGCATAAAATTTCAAACTAAACTAACTAGCCTTTTAAAGGATAGAAGAAAACAAGAAGAGGCAATTAACAATCACGTAGATTAGTAAAATTAAAGATAAAAATTCACAATGAAAAAATTAGAAAGTACGTGATATAGAGAATGGAACCATTGCCCTGTGAACTGCACGTGCTGGGCATGGCATGCCTCTGTAACTCCTACCTCTGAGGGACAAAGACAGGAGGATGCCGAGTTCAAGGTCAGTCTTCGCGGCATCTAGACATCCTGTCTCAAACAGCAGCAACAACAAAAGATGATTAACTCAAGGAAATTGACTTATATGCTCTTTCAGAGAAAACAAGATAAGTAATGAAGAGAGGTCATTAATGAAGAGGATGGAGACAGGCAAAGGAATGACTGGCCCTCACAAATTAAAGTGAATAGGAATAAGATATCATAATAAGAAAGAGTATAACAAATCACGACAATCAAAGACAGTAAAGGCAGATTCCATGACATAACTGAAGGTACAGTTTATGAAGACAGAACATCAAAACACCTAGAAGATTAAAAACTAGCTCATTTAAGAATACCAGATCCAGAGGGGTCAGGGACTTACCAGGAGAATGTCAATTGAACAGGACTCATGTAAACTCTCAGAGATCAAGGAGCCGGTAGGGATTGGACCTACATCTTCTGCATATATATTATGACTGAGTAGCTTGGTATTCTTGTGAAAACTCAGTGGGATCAGGGGCTGTACATGGCTCTTGCCTACTTGTGCAACCCTTTTCCCCATACTGGGTTGCCCTGTCCAGCCTTGATGTGATGGTTTGTGCCTGGTCTTATTGTAGCTTGTTATGCTGTGTTTGGTTGATGTCCCTAGGAGGCCTGCTCTTTTCTGAGGGAATTTGGGATAGATCTGGAGAAGAGGGGAGGAGGGGAGGCTAGGGGAGTAAGCTAGAGGTAGAGGAAAGAGGGGAAACTGTGGTCAGGATGTAATATATGAGAGAATAAGAATTTAGAAAAAAACAGAAAAAAAGAATACCAGAATGTTATTACTTTTGTAGAATTTTATAGGATTGCTGAATAACAGTAAGTCTGGAGATTTAAGTGCTTCTACAGTAAACATAAAAGACTTCTGAGTTTCTACATGTATTTTTCACATTTCCATGAATTAGTTTTAAATTAGCATTTCAAAGCATAGAGATTTTACAGGGTACTAACTCTCATCACATGCAAATTACAAATAACAAGACACTATGGAAATACTACCTTAAAAATCAATAATTAGATCTGTGGGTGGAGACCTCTGCCTGGGCCACCAGGAGTCCATAGCCAACGAGCACCAGGAGAAAGCTACCCTCCCAGGAGCATGGAAAAGCCGTGAGTGGGGTTAAGGCAAGCAACACTGCTCACCGAGACCTTCCCGGATCTGGCGGGATACAGGGCCTGAGGAGAACTCAGGGACAGGAAACCTCTGAACCTTCCAGTTTCCATCTATCAGTGGAGACTTCTGCCTGGGCCACCAGAGGTCTGTGCCTGGGGAGCTCAGCCTGGGCCACAGGGCTCTAGGAGAGAGCTGGTATCCCAGGAGTACTGACACACCTTGAGCACAGGCGAAACCACCACTTCTGTTCAAACTCACTGGATCAAGAGGGACCCTTGCAGAGACATCAGGACATAGGAACCAAGGCACAACCGGGGACAAGATCCTTCTGGTTTCTGTCTGCACCCCAGAGCTGACCCTGTGCCACAGCTCTCCAAACCCAAACACCTCTCAGAGAGAGCTGGTCTTCAAGGAGTATTGACACAGAGGCCTGCAGGAGGGGCAAGCCACAATCAGACAGAGTAAGATCAGCTAACATCAGAGTTAACAAGATGGCAAAAGGCAAGGGTAAGAACATAAGGAACAGAAACCAAGGCTACTTGGCATCATCAGAACCCAGCTCTCTGACCATAGCAAGCCCTGGATACCCCAACACACCAGAAAAGCAAGACTCAGATTTAAAATCATTTCTCATGTTGATGATAGAAGACTTTTTATTGTTTAATTATTTTTATTTTTTGATACTTTCTTTACATTTCCAATGTTTCCCCCTTTCTAGGTCTCCTCTTTGGAAACCACCTATCCCCTCCCCTTCCCCCATCTCTATGAGGGAATTCCACCTCCCACCCACCCACCCACCCACTCCCATATTCCCACCTTGACATTCCCCTTTACTGGGGCCTTTCCTCCCCCTGATGGTCAACAAGGCCCTCTTCTGCCACATATGTGGTCCGAAACATGGGTCCCTCCATGTGCATTCTTTGGTTGGTGGTTGAGACTGTAGGAGGACCAGGGGGTCCGGCCAGTCGACACTGTTGCTCCCTCCATGGGGCTGCAGACTCCCTCAGCTCCTTCAGTCCCTTCTCCAACTCCTCCATCTGGGACCTCACTCTCAGTCCAGCAGTTACTGTAAAGTGAAACTTGGATATTCCAAAC
>JAPYYD010006460.1:0-11144 GCA_028551405.1 Uromys caudimaculatus
GGCCTCAGTAAAGGGGAATGTCAAGGCGGGAATATGGGGATGGGTGGACGGGGGCTGGGGGTGGGAGGTGGAATTCCCTCCAGAGGCGGATTGGGGAGGGGACAGGGGGTATCCAAAGAGGAGACTCAGAAAAGGGGAAACATTGGAAATGTACATAAAGTATCAAAAATAAAAAAGGAGAAAAAAACAAAACAAAACAAAAAACAAAAACAAAACCGAACAACCCAAATAAACCGCTTGGGCCAATAATGCACCACTAAAAGGAAAGAAAGGTGTAGGGAGTGAGGAAAGAAATGGTAGCAAAGGGAATGAGGAAAGAAACAGTAGCAAAGGGAGTGAGAAAAGAAACAGTAGCAAAGGGAGTGAAGAAAGAAACAGTAGCAAAGGGAGTGAGGAAAGAAACAGTAGCAAAGGGAGTGAGGAAAGAAACAGTAGCAAAGAGAGTGAGGAAAGAAACAGTAGCAAAGAGAGTGAGGAAAGAAACAGTAGCAAAGGGAATAAGGAAAGAAACAGTAGCCAGCCTGAAGTAGAGATCTCGGAGATCTGTGTAAAGATGATGGTTACATTTAAAGAGACTTTGAGAGGTCAATAGCTTACTCATGATAGAAGCATTGATACAGCTTTTTAATTGCCCTTATAAAAACTACAAAATTTTGTCATGATATAGAATAGAAATACTTAAATGTGATACAATAAATACAAATAGATTCCTTTGCTCAACACTGAGAGTGTATTCTCAAACCTGTGAAGGTTTTACAGAATTAAACACATGGCCATCAAAGAATCCTTAACTTCTTTGCAGAATAACTAGTAATATAGACAGTGCTCTTTTACACTGTTTAACAGAAACAGTGTAAGTTGCAAGTTAATCATTTTAAAAAATTGCATTTTTTATTATTTTTTCTTTTTAAGACAGAACCTCCTTTATGTAGCTCATGCGGGCCTGGAACCTAGCATGTCACCAGGGGTCACCTGAACTTTTGCTCCAGTTTCTACTTCTGGAGTGTTGGGATTATAAGCAAACACCATCCGGGTTTATGTGATGCTGGGGATAAAACAGGGGCCTCATGTAGACTAGTTAAACACTCTACCAACTGAGCTACATCCCCAGCCCTTATGTATTGAATATTTTTCAAAATATTTAATAAAGGTAAAACAAACACTGTGATAGTTATTAAGTGCTGATAACAAAAGAAAATCTTTTATACTAAAAGTTAGGAGGTTCTGCTTAGTTACCTGAATATCAATTTAATTCCATTTCAAAGGATGCTGACTTATTAAGAAGATAAATCCAGTGAAAGTCATAAACAAGCTAACAAAACAAAAAAGTCAGCGACAGAGAAAATGTCATGAAGTATGACAATGGTCAAAAGCCATCTCCATTGGAAGGCTGTAAAATGGGCCGAGTGTGACGCATGCGCTGTAGTTCCTACTCCCGGGAGCCGGAAGCTGGAGATGCTTTAGCTCTGTCTCGAAAACTGTTTAAAATTTAGAAACAAAGCTTCATGGGAACACAGGAGACAGTACCATTAGGCATGCAACATAGCATGTATTTAAAATACAGAAAACATCTTGAACATCCTTATAGTCAGGTTTTTGAAGTTTAGAGAAAAATCCTATAATACTTAAATCTTATAAAACGTACATAAACCCTAAAGAACATAAATTTTTAAAATGACTATATATTAAAATACTATAGTATTTTTAGTTAATGCAACACATTAAAATGCTCCTTGAAGAAGACACTTTCCTGGATAATCATTTCAAACAGTTTAGAAACCCCCATCTCACACAGACCTTTCTAGGGATCAGAGTGAGCATTCCCTAGCTGTTTTGTGAGAGCCCAACTCTAGTGCTAAACACATGCTGCAATGGAAAGAAAAGAGCATACTAGTCCACTCTTACTCCATTTATAAATATTATAAACATGTTTTAAACAAACTGCGTATAGTACACATGAAAATTTTAAAGATACATTTATATTTATATGTATGCATGCGTATTACACCACGTGCATGCTGGTGTTTGTAGAGGCCAGATGAGGTCATCAGGTCCTGTGGAGCAGAAGTTCCATGGGGGGTTGAGAGCCCCTGTGCTCCTCTCCATGTAGGCACTAGAACCAAACCCAGGTCCTCTGAGAGAGTAGCAGCAAGGGCTTTTAATCTCTGACCCATCTCTCCAGCCTCTGCGTCAAAATATTTTGTGAGTTATTTTTCTGGAAATGTTTAATTCTTTAGTATCCAGAAACCCATTGAGATGGGTAACATTGCCAACTTGAAAGGCCCTAGAATTGCCAAGGAGACATGCTTCTGATGCCTAGATTAGTTCAATTGAAGTAGAAAAATATATTCTATTAGTGGCATCATTTCCTGGGCTGGGGTCCTGGTCTGAATATGAAGGAGAAAAGGATTTGGGTCCCCTGACTCATCTCTCCTTTTTTGTGTGGACATGATGTGGCCAGATGCCTCCACTCCTGCCACCCTGCCCCTCTACCTTGGTGGACTATATCTTTGAACCATTCTTCCCCAAGCGCTTCTTGTCAGCCATGCCTAGTGGGCAGGGGCAGAGTAGAGTTCCCAGGCTAGAGAAATGGGTAGAGCCCCATTCTGGTCACTTAACCATACCCCACGTGATCAACTTTTCTTGCTGTGTAACATTCATATTTTTATGCCAATATATCCCTTTCATCAAATGAGGCCATCAGCATTTAGCAATGACTTCATATACTGAGTCCCCCCTCACCATGGCTGGTCACTAAAGAGCCATCAGAGAACAGCTGGATATAAAACAGCGAATCCAGAAGTGCTGACCAGAGAGAGTCAAACACATTGGCATTACCGAAGGTGCAAATGCATCTGGAGGGCCATGGGCAAACTGGAGGTGAACAATGCCCAAATGTCAGAAAGAGTCACCTCTACAGAGCCCATAGTGTGGGACAAGTGTTTTGCCCAAGGAAGGCAATATTTCTTAATCTAAGTCCTCAGAGACATGGCAACACATTCAAATAAGAAAGTCGGGGATGTGAAGTTATGTTAGAGAGGGCTTTGTCTGGAAGCCACAGTTTCCTATGTAGAGAGACTCACATCCATAGCTCTACGTGTGTCCCTGACTTACCTGTATCACACATGCACAGGGAGCAGAAGCTTAATGCAGTGTGTTCTGAAATATGAATGCACTGTGACACTCTCAAAGATGATGCTCTCTGAGACTTTAGGAAACCATTCATGTGACCAGATGACAAAGCAGGGATACATGCTGTCCCCAAGGGACTTGGATATAAGAAAATGTGACCCCAAATACCCAAGCATGTTCACCACCCTCTCTCTCCTTCATACATCGTATTCGTTCTTCATGGTCAATCATTGCAAACCAGAAGAAGCCAACACAGGAAAAGGAAGCATGGAGATCTTATAGTTTAAATCATGATCAAATCTTTCCAGAAGCACCACCTTCAGGGGAATTCAAGGCCATTTCTTCTCTGGCCCTGATTCACCATTTGAGATTAACCTGGACTTGCCTGAAATTAGTCCCAGAGGAAGGTCCTTCTGTCGCCATGAAGAGTTCATATGCTTGGTCCTGCCCAGCACCACTGGGGAAACGGTCAGTAATGCTGTGGTATCTACTCACAGAACTGCCGCTGACTCTGCATGGAGTAGTACTGATTGGAGTTGCAGCTCTTGAGCTGACATTAAACAAAGGCAGGGTCCTCTGTGTGTCATGGGAAGCAAGTCAGCCTCTACTCTCATGGAATGGCTTGGTGAGCATGCTCACGACTCTTTTTTTTCAGTCTCTATTCAAATATAAGACTCAGCCTAAAGAAACTAACTGCTCTGGGCCCCCTTTGCCATTCCCCACTCAACCTTCCCTCCATGGATGGCGAGATGTTCATTCCTTAGGAACATTGCTGCACCAAGCCCTCCCCCTCCCCGTTGCTCATGATTTGCTCAGTTCTTTAGCATGCCTCTAGCAGGCAGGTCCTCCAACTCAGCCTGAGATTGGCCCTAAGAATGGCCTCATTATTTCCTGAAGTTTTCCCAAGGAATTCTGGTGGTAAATACACAGCTTGAACTCTGGAAGTCTGATTCCTGAGTCTCTGTTCTGCACAGGCTCCTCCTTGTCCCTACAAAGCCATGATAACTGTTTTATATTACTAAGGTGCTTGCTTTGTTCACATAGCAGATGAGTAGGTTGATAGATTAGATAGATGATAGATGTTAAACAGGTAGACAGTAGGTTAAGCAGATAGATGATAGACAGGTAGATAGATAGATAGATGTAATGAATGATGGATGGATAGATAGATGATAGGTAGATAGATAATGATAGATGATAGATAGAAACTTATCACCAATATATAATAGGCAGGTACATTTATACACAGACACACACAGATACATAGATAACAGACATAAACAGGTCTGTGGAGCAGAACATGCTGGCACATCCCTTGAATTTCAGCATTTGGAGACCAAGGTAGGAGAAAGTTGGTTCAGGACCTGCTCATTCTTTCTTCTCCTTATTGCACATTTGCTTTAAGTCTTTATCCTCTGAACCTTACAAGTTGAATATGAACCTTGTGACTATAAATCTAATGATGTAGCAGCAAGGGCCAGCAAATGGTCCCTCCACTTCTCCAGCCCTTGGCCCCTCACATACAGCAACTAGCACCTGTCTCCCAACCCATTTCAAAACAGGACAAAAGATATGCATCATGCCACAACTTACTGTTCCCACATCAAAATGCATCCATGGCACTGCACAGACAGTGTGAAGGTGCACAGGGCAACCTGGTACTTTTGGCCGCCTATGTCCTCTTTGCGGTTGGTAAGCCGAAGCACAGTCTATCTTGTGAATCACCAGCTTGGATGAGCCGAGGGTCTGGAAACCATGTACTTACACACTGGTGCCATTTTTATGTCTGTGAGAAAGCTTTATAAATGCAATGGTATTTATATGTTTGATTTTCAGAGACACTACCCAATTGACTTTGAAAGTCCATGGCAATTCCAACACACCAAAAGAGAAGCTTCTTTTTGGATGCCTTAGAGTTTGCATTTCTTAGTGTTTTGTTTGCTTTGGGTTCTGTTTGTTTGTTTGACAGTCCAAAGTTCACTGTAGCTTTGATCCCCCTTCTCTCACTCAGAGCCAAACCCAGCAACTTCCTATCTGCTCTCCACATTTTCCTGGGTTATTCATGATGTTTCAAGAGACTTTCATATATGACAGGAGATAATCTTCTGTCATGTGTGTTAATGTCTTCACATCATCTGGAATCTCTTTTGATTTCCATTCACCAATTCTTTGCCACACAAAAGTGTTTAATCTTTATGCAATAGGAAGTGTCTAGGTTTATCCTTTTGCTCACATTAAGTCTTTGATTTACATGTGTTTTCCAACCCAGTTCATTTGCCAAAGGCTTGATGGTATTTTAAAAACTGTAAAGTTGTCATTCTCTCCCATAGCCCCTAGTATTTCCAACCAGCACGGAGCTACCCTCATCTACTCTGGTTGGCTTTGTTTTTCCTTTTCTCATTTAACAACCTTTATGTATCAAATCTGGCAAGTCTATCAAGACCGTTATTGGGGGGAAAAAGTTCATCTGGAAAGGGAAAATAGACCAGAAAACACTAGGTGTAAATTTTGCACTTTCCCACTGAGTTAAAGAATTTTAACTTTGAGTGGGCTTCACCTGCATTGTAGTCTGACTTCCGGAATAAATGTCACAGTATCTGTGGATCCCAATTTTTCCTATACCTGGCAGCAATATATTCTATTTCTCTTCCCACTTCACATCTCAGAAACATTGGCCCATAGATTAGGAATAGGAGAAAGAGATCGTGATTGACATACTTAGGGGGAGAATGGCAAGATGTCAGTGGAGAGAAGGAGCTGGCATTCGTATATGGTGAGAAAATGTGAGTCTGTTGAGTGCAAGGAATACTTAACACTGATAAAGCTAAATAATTCAAATCTAATTGGGGTTTGAATAATAACAGGAAACATAATGATTGCTAATTATAGAAGATACAATTGAATTGTTTTATTTTCGCCTCTAGTTATCCAGGAATTACATTCAAACATAACGAAAGGACAGATGGTACACTGTCTATCCAGAGAAAGATAGATAGACAGACAGATGACAGACAGATGGATAGATAGATGAGAAGTATGTATACAGAAATGGAAGCTGATTGAATAGGTAGAGAGTAAGTATATTAGATAGGTAGGTGATAAATCATACTTAGTATATAGACAGATAATAAATAGGTAGATAATAGATTAGATACATGCTAGATAAATGTTTATAAGATGGGTAGATAAGTAGATGTCAGATCAAACACAAATAATCACTAGATATTTGTTAGATAAATACATGTAAACTCACAGATAGATAGACATTGAGCGACGGTGGCACACACTTTTAACGCTTGCATCTGAAGACTGAGGCAGGACGACAAGCTCAAGACCCTGTCTCTAAAAACAGTACACACATACACATAGAAGCAGATGAAATATAATATTCCAGAGACAGAAACTCTAAAACAGCATAGTTGGTACTGTGGTTTTAAACAGTATGTTGGTTTGTAAAATGCAGTTTTCCCTAATGGTTCTGATGAAAATGGTGAGCACGGTTTCACCCAAGAGGCAGGACGTGGAGCTGACTGTCGTGTATATGGATCTGAGTTTGTGTCAATCTCTCGCCCATGCCAAACACAGCATGGAGACGGCTGTAGGAACAAGGCACTCTCATGAACTCCCGCCTCTCCTCTAAGGATCCAGCAGGGCCACAGGGGTCTCCTCTTCTCCCTTCATCTTAGACAATTCTTCAGACATTCTGTGCCAGTAGTCATGGCTATTCCAAAGCTAGGAAATGACATCTCTCCTTGAAGAGGACCTTATCCCTGTCATAAATGAAGGACTACAGACAGACTGTAGAATCAGTGTAGGTAGACCAGGGCTCAGTTGTAAACACTGAGGTCTTGTGTCTGTGCTTCTGTAGATATCTGCTTTCCTAGTCTCAGTATGATTACTTATGTTTATTTGCATTGTTTTTGCTTAATTACATGTTGTGTTGCATGTATCTTACTGTTTCCAGAAAAAGAGCGCTTAATGACATGAAAGTAAACAGGTACTTGTCAGGAGTTGACAGTCTGTCTGTTGACTTATGGAAAATATAGCCAACCAGATGTTCTAGAATACACTTCAGTAAGAACTAAAGAATTCTAGGAACACAACACTGCTCTTAACACACTCTATCAGCCCTTAGGAACACATTTATCCATTTCTAGCTCTCATCCTTCACCCACAGGTTCAGAGCCCAGGAAATTGCCAGGCAGCTGAAGCTCACCAGCACTGCTGCCCAAACAGGCTAGATGAAGAGGCAAAGAAAGTTGCCCATGGGGCAGCTGTTCCCCAAGAAGGCTGAGCCTTCTGCATTGAAGCCTAAGAAGCCAAGAGTGGACACGTGTTACTCCCAGGGGCTGCCGTCTGTCTGCTGCTGATTCTGTGTATGTCACATCTAAGGGAAGAGCACACATCAAAGCCATTGTCCCCCTTAGGAATTTGGTGTATCCCATGCATGCAGTTTTCCTTACAATGATGAAGTTCACTGCCATCGTGCTCACATCTTGTTTCACTGCTTTGGGTGAACTGCCACTTACGTTGTTCAAATTGGCTTATTATAAAAGTCCAGACTTCACCAGGTGAGTCTCAAAGGTACAATTCCGGTTGTGGGATTTTGTGAGTCAATTCTCACACCCTTGAAGAACTTCGAATCATTCATTTATGATTAGAATATGTTTGTGTGGGAAAACATAAATATAGTAAAATCAAAACAAGCTTGCATCTTTGGCAAGATAATAACTGCAAGTCGGGAGTAATTGTTGACCATCAATGTTTCTATCTGGTGTCTAGATGTTCACTGGCAAAGAAGTGGTCCTTGCTAGATTGCTGAGTATATCAGTGTTTCATGGCTTGCTGCACCATGTTCTTGTGATAATTCAGGCTCCTAAGGTCAAGGTCATCGGTAGATAGCTGGAAAGAGTACTGGCTCTTATTAGCAGGAAGTGTACAACTACATATAATCTTGTCCAGTATTTTTCTTCACATCCTTCCTCTTTTGCAAATTCTTCTCTCTGAAGCACAAATGCCACATTCCTTGTAGACCACTTGGACTCCAGTGACAGAGAAGTGCCTTGTTCTGCTGGAGTACCTGGGGCCTCCATGTGGGGCCCAGAGTGCATTCGGGAAGAGAGGGCACTAAGCATCAGTATGCAAATGAACATATCAACAGTCTGTCTTGTCAAAATCTATTGTGTCACAATTATTACCACAAGTCCCACTTTGCTGCCAGGGATTTTATATCCGTGACAGCTACAAGAAGATGAGATCTTTCCCTTTTCCCCAACCCCCCCCCCCCTTTTTCCTTTCAGGCATATGGCGTACCAGCCCAGCAGGGTGAATCAATATACAGTGAGTCACACCATTAGATGCAGCCCGAGGAGCCACACTACACATCAGTGAGAATTTTAAAAGGAAATAGTGTCCCAAAGCGAGCCAATCTGCTTTCCCACCTGGCTGGCACTGCTTTCTCTTGACCTGGAAATGATGTTCCGATACCTGCCCCTTCTGTTTCAGACAACGCTGCCAGTTGCAGCTTTGGTAAACCAGAGATGAGTCTTACTCCAGGCACTGAGGACATGGGGCAGGACAAAGGTTGCCCATGGTATTTAGCCCAGATGTTTGTACTAACAGAAACTTCTTTCAACCAACCTCAGAATGATCTGATCTTCCATTGGTCCACAGTTTTACATTCCAGGGAAAACTGGAGCAATATAAATATAACATGTGCATATTTAAGTCATGTATATTTTATTTCTGTACAGTTGTTTAATTAAGCTATCATTTTACCTTCAAAGAATTCTTCTAAAGACCTCTAACTCACTGATTTCTTGTCTCAATGTTTTCCTGTGTGCGTGTGTACTTTCACATATGTGCACATACAAACACACACACATACACACACACACACACACACACACACACACACACACACACACACACACACATCTCTTTACCAAGATCTTACCTGTACACCAAGCAAAGCTTTGCCTTTGGAAGGATCCCTTCAAAGGTGAGAGGTGGTAACATCTGTTTTTGAGTTTCACACCCATTTCAAGCACTCACAGATACATTATTTTGACTTAGTATAAAATGAAGAGATTGATTCCATTGGATTTCATTGGAGAATTTACATTCTAGAATTGTTGGGAAAATTCTTAGAGGGGAATAATGAAGTAACCCAGGGTCCTTACACCTCTAACCCAGTGGTTCTCAGCCTCCTAATGCTGGAAAACTTAACATAGTTTCTTCATGTTGTGGTGACCCCCCCAACCACAAAATTATTTTGTTTCTACTTCATAAGAATAATTTTGCTACTGTTATGAGCTGTAATGTGAATATCTGAAGAGCTCTGTGAAAGGGTTGGTTGACCCCCAAAGGGGTCATGACCCACAGGATGAGAACCACTGTTCTAATTCCTCTTTGTGTGTTCTACCCAAAAGTTTGGGAAAGAACCTGCTGTGAGAAAACAATCACTGGTGAATGCATTTAGTTAAGTGGCAGCAAGTGCAGGGCAGAGTCCCTCCTAGTCTGTCTTTGAAGTCTGTTTGGTGCCCTTGAGGGCAGCATAGACTTCCTCTTCAGATTTCCCACTATCCCAAAGCACTGAAAGCTTGAAGTGCTGATTTTCTGCTGGATTCCATGTCCCTACTGACCCTATTTCCTAAGCAGGATACCTCTCTGTCCTAGCTACTTAACTGTTACAGTAATAATCACCTTGATCAAAAGCTACTTGGAGACTAAAGGGTTTATTTCATCTTACAGTTTGAAGTTACTCCTGGAGGAAAGCCAAGGCAGGAACTCAGGCAGGAGCTTGAAGCAAAACTCATGAAGGCATTCTGTTGAATGGCTTACTCTACCTACCTTATGCTTAGCTAGTGTTCATACAGCCTGAGATCCCTTGCTAAGGGATGGCACTGCCCACAGTGGACTGATCCTCCTATATCAATTAGCAACCAAGAAAATGCTACTCAGACTTGCCAGCTGGCCAACTTGATTGAGGCAATCCTTCAATTGAGACTCCCTCAGATAACCTTGAACTGTATCAAACTGACAGCAAATGCTACTTGGGAGACCTCCTCACTGGGGTTTGGGGTCCTAGGCTCTTATCTCTTATCTTTTATCTCTTAGCAGTTCTCTGGAACTCTTTCAGTGACTACCACTCTAAGAGTTTTTGGAAACCTCTCACCTTCATTAGTTTTAGCTCTCCATCACTTCTCGCCTTTTTTTTCTAAATTTTTTGATACTTTATTTACATTTCAAATGTTTCCCCCTTTCCAGGTCTCCACTTTGGAAAACCCTTATCCCCTCCCCCTTCCCCTGCCTCTATGAGGGTATTCCCCCACCCACCCACCCACTCCCGTCTTCCTGCCTTGACATTCCCCTGTACTGGGGCCTCTAACACTCTCAGGCCCAAGGGCCTCTCCTCCCCCTGATGGCCAACAAGGCCCTCCTCTGCCACATATGTGGTCCGAACCATGGGTCCCTCCATGTGTATTCTTTGGTTGGTGGCCTATTCTCCATGAGCACCAGGGGGTCAGACCAGTTGACACTGTTGCTCCCTCCATGAGGCTGCAAACTCCCTCAGCTCCTTCAGTTCCTTCTCCAACTCCTCCATCTGGGACCTTGCTCTCAATCCAACGGTTACTGTGATGTGAAACTTGGGTATTCCAAACGTTTCAGCTAATATCCACTTATCAGTGAGTACATACCGTGTTCATTCTTTTGTGACTGAGTTACCTTGCTCAGGATGATATTTTCAAGTTCCATCCATTTGCCTGCAAATTTCATGAAGTCATTGTTTTTCATAGCTGACTAGTACTCTATTGTGTAAATGTACCACATTTTCTGTATCCATTCCTCTGATGAGGGACATTTGGGTTGTTTCCAGCTTCTGGCTATTATAAATATGGCTGCTATGAACATAGTGGAGCATGTGTCTTTATTACATGTTGGAGCATCTTCTGGGTATATGCCCAGGAGAGGTATAGCTGGGTCCTCAGGTAGTATTATGTCCATTTTTC
>JAPYYD010006461.1:0-11143 GCA_028551405.1 Uromys caudimaculatus
GTTCAGGAACTTTTCCCTTGTACCCAGGTGTTCGAGAGTTTTCCCCACTTTCTCTTCTATTAGATTCAGTGTAACTGGTTTTATGTGGGGGTCCTTGATCCACTTGGACTTGAGCTTTGTACAAGGAAATAAGAATGGGTCAATTTGCATTCTTCTACATGTAGATTGCCAGTTGAACCAGCACCATTTGTTGAAAATGTTGTCTTTTTTCCACTGAGTGGTTTTAGCTTCTTTGTCTAAAATCAAGTGACCATATGTGTGTGGGTTCATTTCTGGGTCCTCAATTCTATTCTATTGATCTACATGTCTGTCACTGTACCAATACCATGCAGTTTTTATCACTACTGCTCTGTAGTACAGCTTGAGATCAGGGATGCTGATTCCCCTAGAAGTTCTTTTGTTGTTAAGGATAGCTTTTGCTATCCTGGGTTTTTGTTGCTCCAAATTAATTTGAGAATTGCTCTTTGTAAGTCTATGAAGAATTGATTTGGAATTTTGATGGGGAATGCATTGAATTTGTAGATTGCTTTTGTTAGGATGGCCATTTTTACTATATTAATCCTTCCAATCCATGAACATGGCAGATCTTTACACCTTCTGAGGTCTTCTTTGATTTCTTTCTTCAGAGACTTGAAGTTCTTGTCATACAGATCTTTCACTTGTTGGTTAGAGTCACACCAAGATACTTTATATTGTTTTTGACAGTTGTGAAGGGTGTCATTTCCCTAATTTCTTTCTCAGCCTGTTTATTAAACAACCTCAGCAAAGTGGCCGGATATAAAATTAACTCAAACAAATCAGTAGCCTTCCTATACTCAGAGTTTTGAACTGAAATCAACCAAATTCCTTTTAAAAAAATAGTTTGTAAAGTACAGTTAAGAGTACTGGCTGTACTTGCAGACCATTAGGTTTGGTTTTCAGCACTATGCCAGCTTTGAGCCTTCTCTAACTCTAGTTCCAGTGAATCCTGTGCCGTCTTCTAAACTTTTCAGGCACCAGGCATACACAGAGTGCAAGTACACATGTACATGCAGGCAAAATTTCATACACATACAATTAAAGATAAAAATGTTTTTTAAAAAATGTTGGTCAAAAATTACTATAGGAGGGCCATTCTTGAAGAAGGTGGCCAGCTGAAGCTCGTCAAGTTGTTTAATTATAATGAAAAACCAAACCAAACCAAACCAGATTCCTCCTGAACACAAATAACTGTAATGGATGTGTGTGTGTGTGTGTGTGTGTGTGTGTGTGTGTGTGTTTATATGTATATATCTATATCTATATCTATCTATCTAGAGAGAGAGAGAGAGAGAGAGAGAGAGAGAAAGTGAGAGAGAAAGAGAGACTTTGTCTCAATTTTTAAAGATTCTGGAGGATGACATTGGAGGTGGTCCTCCTTGCTCTACAAACATGTGTGCACACATGTAATTCCCTCTGCATACACACATTAAAAACCCTTAAGTATGTTTTTAAGGAAAGGAGGGTATCCTATTATAGAGTTAATAACTAAATTTTATGAATTAAAGCATAAGATAAACAGAAGTTGCTTTTAAAATATAGGAAATAAAATATTAAAGTGCTGTAACATAATTTCAAATTAAAGAAAAAAATCCTCTGGTTAGCCTATTCAGTCCTATATAATTAATTTATGTTCCATATTCTTTTGTTAAACATCTTTCAGTGTGTTTATCAAGGATTGCACTACAGACATGCATATGTTCAACCTTCCCTGCATCTCTAGGATGAAATCTACTTGGTCATGGTTGATCTTTTTGATGTGTTTTTTGATTTGGTTTGTATTTTATTGAATATTTTTAGCATCTATGTTCATAAGGGAGACTGGTCTGTGACATTCTTTTTGTGTGTTTTGAAATTGGGGTCTCATAAACTAAATTTAGTAATATTTCTTTTCTTTTTATATTTTCAAATGATTTGAGGAGTACTGACATTAAGTTTTCCTTCGAAAGGCTGGTATGATTCTAGGCTAATACCTTCTGGTCCTGAGCCTTTGTTCATTGGGAGATTTTAATGTCTGCTTCTATTTCACTGGTGGTTATAGGCTTGTTTAAATTGCTCATTTGATCTTGTTTAAACTTTGGAAAGTGGTACTTATTGAGAAAATTATTTGCTTCTTTTAGATTTTCCAATTAAGCGGAGTACAGGTTTTTTAAAGTATATCCTTATGATTTTCTGAATTTCCTCCATAGTTATTGTTATGTCCCCCTTTTTATTTCTAATTTTGTTAATTTGAATATTTTCTCTCCACCTTTTACCTAATTTGGATAAATATTTGTGAATTGTATTGATTTTCTCAAAGAACCAACTCTTTGTTTCATTAATTGTGTTTTTTACTTAAATGTTTGCATTTTAATAATTTCAGCCCCATGTTTGATTATTTCTTGTCCTCTATTTCTTTTGGGTGCACTATTTTTCTTTCCTTTTTTCAGAGCAAATCCTTTAATCTACAATGGTAGAACTTTCATCCCTATTCTACTGTCTGCCATATGAAATTTACTCTGCATATTACCAAAAGAGAAACAAAACCACCAACACTGCCACAATTCCATTGATCAACAGTGCTGCCCTATTTGCAAGATATGCTAGGACAATGATAACCAGATGCTTGAGGGAGTAAAGAGAAAATAAATGAATTGACTTAAGATCCACTCCATGATATAGAACCACACCTGCTTGGGTGACCAAGAACCAGAAATGAGATAGCCCAGAGAGTTACAGTAAAGCCACATACTACTGTTATGAACAACAACAACAACAACAACAAAACAATAAAATGACATTCTGCTCTACTCAGAGATCAGAGACATCAGTGCCTTGCTAAGCTATCATCACAAAAGCTTTCTCGTGCAGTAGACATTATGCAGAGAGTGAGAGACCTTGGAACACATAGCCTGAAATGTTATGTCTCAATCAAATCCTTACCTTCAGTGTTCAGGGAACCCTGCAGAAAAGCAGTCAGCAAGAGAGTAAAAACCAGTGGAGAAGGAGAACAACAAGAAAACAAGACCCTCTAAATCAACAGGATCACTGATCACATGACCTCACCGAGGTCTGAGATGCATGCTCAGAGCCTGCAAGGTTGTGGACCAGTTTTTCTGTGCTGTATACATTATGGCTTCCAGTTTAGTGTTTTTATGGAATTCCTGAGTGTACAAACCAAAGGGCTTCTGATTCTTGTGCCTTCTTTTGGCCTCTTTTCCTTCTGTTTGTTTCATATATAGAAATCAGATGTACTAATTTTTCTTCATAATTTTATAATTCCTCCTATCCCATCCTATCTATTATATCATTATCTCTTGAAAATCTTTTTTTCTAATGAGAGACAGAAAAGGTTTTGTCCAGATGGCAGGGTAGGTGGGAAGAAATAAGAAGGAGAAGAGGGATGTGAAATTATAATCAGGATATATTACATGAGATAAAAAATCTATTTTTTGAAACAAAAGTAAATTTTATTTATTTTTGAAAAGTAACCAATGTTCAGTATGCAAACCTAAGGAAATATTTGTTTCTGATATTGATATTCTAAAATTCATATTGTTGAGTTTAAACACTTAAATAAATAAAGCTTAGAGAGCTTTTGGGTTGTGACATTAAAAATATCTTATGAGGCAGTCACTAAAAATATTATCTGGGTGTGAAAGTGATAATATATATGGCTAAAACCACCGTCTTTACAAGTCAGAAACAAGATGATCTTAAGTTCAAGATCAATGTAGTCTTCTGACTTTGATTCAGAAATGTCAAAGTACAAATTTTATCATTTTCCTTTGCTTCAAGAAACCTTTAGTGAGAAAGAATAACACACACACACACACACACACACACACAAACTTGCTTGCCACTGTTACTTTATGGTGTTTGCTTTGTTTAAGATCTGATTATGGTAGGAAAATTATGTTGTTGATATAGACTTGGATTCTTGACCATTAATGATATTAATCTCTACAATAGCTAACCTTCATTGTAAGCTTGACTGAATTTAGGGATTTAAAATCATGTAAGAAACACACTTTTTAATATGTCTCTGAGGATGTACCTGGAGTGATTTAACAGAGGCAGGAAGCCCCATTACATCGTCTGTTGTCCTGGACTGAATGGAAAGGAGAAAAAGGAAACAAATAAACAATCAAAAACAGCTGACCTCTGGTTCCTGTGCTCCTGGTGGGTTTCACAGGCCAAACTGCAGCTAAGCTCTGGTTTCTGTGCTTCTGGTTGGTATCAGAGGCCAAGCTATTTCTGCAATCATAGTTTCGCCATTAATGATGAACTGTATTCCTCTGAACTGTGAGCCAAAAATTAAGCAACCTTTCTTTAAACTGCTCCTTGTTAGGTATTTAATAGCAGAACAACATGATTTGAGGACCATGCTTAGCCACACCTGCTTGGCAATTAGCATTTTAGAAGAGTATTATTGATTTCAGCTATCGACCTGATTTAGCTTTTTAAAAAAATATTTATTTTATGTTCATGTACGTGTTTGTGTGTTTGTTTGGCACATCCATGTGTATCCCACCAAAGAGGTTGGCAGATATCTAGAGCTGGGATTTCTGGAGATTAAATGGGTTCTGGGAACCAAGCTCCTGTGATTTGAAAGATCAGTATATGCTCTTGCCATGTTATCTCTCTAGACCATCACTTATCTTCTGACCATTTATCAAAATGTTCCTATGTGGGGCTAGAAATGCCATTTAGTGCTAGAGTTCTTGTCTAGCATATTCATGGCACTGGATTCCATACTCAACATTGTCTTCCCTAATTAGTTCTGTTGAACAGTAAATTTCTATTAAATGTTAAAATAATAATTTGATAAACAGTGGTAGAAACTTTTCACTATAATAAGATTGGGGATTTGGTAAAATTATGCCCTATTGTTTAAAAGATATAAACTAAATAGATTATGATATATATTCCATGTTATATAAATGAGTGTGGCTGCATGTATTTTAATAATATATTCTGTTCTAAACACTAAAACTAATTGGGATAGTTTAAAATTTCCTGAATTTACAGTAGCAATTAATAAAGCTTTATTTTATTCAAATAAATCTTTCAAGTATAGGAAATGGGATTACTAAACAGTAATAGAATTATAGTGTCATTAAAATGCTTAACTTTTTATAGACTTCATAATCTATTCACACAAGGAAAGTGTATAAAATAATGCATATTAAAGATTTAAACTGTTAGGGCAGGTCGAGAAATTTTCAAGTTCAGATTTCAAAAGTCAGCACACTGTGCTCCTCATTTAGGAACCTTGCATGGCTGTGACCATGCACAGGGTATAGAGATTAAATTACTAGGGTGAAAATATGAAATTAGGATAGTTTTTCTTTTTATTACTGTTTAAAATGAGTGATCCACCTGAAAGCAGTAGTGTAAAAGCTCTAACCTTGTAGAAAGTACTATAGTATGGATACAGTATTCACTTTTTATTGGGCACCTGCCAAGATTTTCAGCTAACAAGTTAAGCAATCCTATAATGATTTTCTTTTTTATTTTACTTTCGAAGTTCACTAAGAGGACATAGTTTACTTTATTGTTTATGTGTCCAAAACTGGTATATATGCTAAGTAGTACACTACTTTTCATATCTATATGTTCTGAAGTATATTTGAATAGAAACTGTCTACAAAAAGAAATTTTTGATAGTTGTCAAGGGGAAGATGAAGTTATTCCATTCTTCAGAGAGGAGTATATATGTGACTTGATACACATAGGATCCTAGGATGGTTAAGCAAAGTCTGGGTGTATAATACATATAGGCAAAGTGTCTAGATTGCAGATTTCATTGCTAAAAGAGGGAAAGTCTATGTTCCAAGCAAATTGGATTCTCAGGATTCTAAGCTATTCTTTATGCTCACCTGCTTCAGTATCATTCATGCTTTTCTTGATGATCTAGACACTCATTTTGTAATAGAACAAGATATAGCCTTTACAGTGTGCCAATAATTAAGTTCAGGACTAATACACAGAAAGTTCACAATAGTAACACAGCAACACCAGAAGTTTACATCAGTCAAAGGCAAGATGTATCTGTTCTCCAGGCTCTCATGGATGTTGTTCTAACTGAATTTACTAAGCATTTCTAAATAAGCACAGCTGCTTATTACCTGTTTAAAGAATAACAGAAATAAATCCCCCACAGGGATTTGTTAGAACCTACGTTATGTGCCCACTAGCAGAGGCTTGTGCAGTAAGACTGGTTTTATGTGTCCGATGATAAGTAGAATAGAGAGTTCTGATGATTAAGAAAAGTCAAAATAAAACAAGTCCTCTATCCAATAATCTTGTGTGTAACCATAGATCAGATATCTCAATCTATAATATTAGAATTCGTTCCTGCTTAGAGGTTGACTTGAACTCAGAAATATTATGCAGCTAAAGTAAGAACAGAAGCATAAATCCATTATGACTAGAAATCTTCAGAACATAGATCTATGGATTATACATGATATTTGTGGTTCTGCCTTAAAAAGGTGAGTTATTTACTTTTATCGTTATGTATTTTAGCTATCTGCTATCACAGCAAATTTATTCTTTTTATCCTTTTGAAGGGAACATATGGCTTCCCCTAAATAAGAGCTCTAAATTTCTCTGGGTCACTAACACATAGTAAGGAGTCCAAATATTTATTTTCACTTAATGTTTAGAGACACTAAAAGCTGGCTGAACCACCATATGATACAATAGTCTCTTATTCTCTCTCTCTCCCTCCCTGCATCCTTCCCTTCCCCCCTCTGTGGTGCATGTGTTTGTATTACTTCATGAATAGCTCTAAACAGACTTGAAGCTAAATATATAAAGCAGAATCTAGAATTAATTTTAAATGACTATTACTGGATCTGATTGGTGTCTGTGTTGACAACATACCTTCTCAGCTACCCGAACAGCTTCTCTCCCATCTCCATTGTCGTGCAACACCTTGACATGATTATGTATCTGGTTTAAATGGCATCACATCCTAATTAGCATGTCCTATCAGTCTTGTGTATTCTCCAATTAATTCTCTTTGCAATTACCAGAGAAATCTTTCTGAAGAAGGAAATGCAACAACATGTTGCTTTTAGAGTGGTTAGTTCAGCATATGCCTCCCATAGCCTAAAGGATTAAAATCCAAATTTGGAGTCATTATCATCTATCTGGCTCTCATAGTAACCCCTACTCATCTCTCCCTGATCATGTTACACTCAATTCCTGAAGTTATTTACACTTGTCTCCCCCACTGCCTAGAAAGTCTTTTTCACTTAGGACTTCCAATAGCATCAGTAATAACATTTCTTTTTTTTTTCCAATTTTATCTTTGTCTAAATTTTAGTTCATCTTATAACTCTTTCATATGTCTTACATAATCTGTTTAATTAACTTGATATTTTGATTAAATATCTTGGTTGTTGAAGGTTTTACCTTCTGCCTCAAGAAGGCCTTAGGCTCATCTTATTTACTAATTTAAGATTAATAAAGAGATGCACCAATATGTAGGGTTTCAAATATGTGTAAAACCCATGAAATAAGAGTAACTGCCTATATGGCATATGCCTACGTGGATCTTCTTAACATAATGATTTGACAACTGTAATTCCTTCAATTTTACTATGTTGTTTCTCGGGAATATAGAATGATTTTCATAAAACATCTGTGTTGCGTGAAATATTAAAAAAGAGAGGCCGCACGTTCCTGTGCTCAGGCCAGCAACCTGTGGGCCACATTAGATTTCCCGCTGGGTGATCTCACCCTGTCAGCCTGCCAACTCTCCGGAGCTGATTCCCGTGGCAGATCTCTGCTGCCAGACTCACACAATAACTGCCTGCTCCAAGGTCAGCCATGTCAACACCCAATTACCCAGTAGAATTAAAACTCTTAAGCATATAGTTAACCAATCAGATTTATGTATCAATAAAAACAAAATTTACAAGATGCCAATACAATAATTTTAGAGCCAATTGATAATGATGAAAGCTGCCCACCTAGATTAGACAACTTATTCCAAGCTTCTAACCTTTATAACAACATCACCATTGGTGGCACTATGCCAGTTCATATCCTCTGCCATCTTCATTCTCCTCTCCTCCAAGAAGCTCTCTCCTGTGCAACTCTTAGCTCCATCTCCCTGTTCCCTGTCCAATCACAGGGCTCCTGTTGCCCTAATGTAATTAAACAGGGAAAATCCTGCACTACATATAGATATGGAAAGACATGAAAAAAGAAATATATTGCTTTAATGAACTGGAAACTCATTTGCCACACTACCAATCACATTTCATTTGAAAGAGTTTCATAAATCCATACCTACATGCAAATAAGGGACTGGCTCTTTAGTGTAGTATGCATGGAGAGTAAATATGGGTGTTCATGCCAGATTCTTGATAAAAACACATATTTTCCTAGTGGTTTTCAGACACATTGTTGATTTTTAAATTCTTTTTGTTGGTCACTTATAACATTTTGCTTTAAAATTTTCCATCCTTCTTATTCATCAATTATGGATTATCTTGTACTATCTAATCTCCCTTACCTGTCAGAGAATAAAAAACATATACTTTCTTCCAAGTTATTATGATTATGTTATGTTTCATGGAGCATGATTTGCCAGATGTTGTGACTTTAAAGGAAATATACTATAACAAAAAAACAATAAGAAACTTTAACAATTTTTATTATCACCACTAATTCTAAGATTCCTGAAGCATACCTACATTAGGGTTCTCCTTCTCTTTCTGACCCTATGAAAGAATGCTTTCGAAATAATTTTCTTACATTTGAACTTTATTACCACTCTCATTTCTAAGGTCACAAACAAGAAATCCTAGTCACAAAATAAACAATTCCTTTTCTTTAAAACACCAATCATTCTAGTTCAATCAACTTGTCCTGTTAGGATTGGTGTGCATTGAGATAGAAACCTCCTTGATATCAAAATGATTGATGCTGTAATAAGATTGTTTTTACACTGAAGTAGTGTTTTCTACAGTTCCTATGATCCTGTATATTGCTTATGAACACACGAATGGATTTTCTGAATATTTTTCTGGAATTATTGAAGTATGATGGGCATGCAACTGGTCTTGTCTACTATTTTTCTCATTCTGACACAGGTAACTGTAAGCAAGCCAGATGTTAAGAAGTGTGCTTATAGGGCAGTTTCATCTCAGCATTCAGTGTTTCCTTCACTTTTGGGCATTTACATTTTAAAGGGATTTAAATTATAAGGTCATGTCAAAGAAAATGGCATGCCTATGTCTTCCATAGCTTTTGTCATCTGAATTTAGAAATCTGTCTCCAGCTCTGATTTTATTGTTTGTAAGAAATAATGGAAACTGCAGTCATAATTAAAACTGCTCAATGCCAGTGAAGCATTTCCTAGAAAAAAAATTTCTGTAGCTTTCATACTGAAAAACTTCACAACTTAGGAAAACAAATAGTATATCAATAGATAATTAACTGAAGACTGATGGAGGAATTTCAATACCACTGAATTAACAACATTGTTATGGATACATTTTTTTAAAAGTTATGTTCAGTAAGCATGGGGCACTCATAGTCCACCAAGTTTATCTTTGCGTATTCAGACACATGGCTTGATACTATATAACACAAGCATTTTCTTTTTTATTGGTTATTTTATTTATTTATATTTCACATGTTACCCCATTTCTGGTTTCCCCTCATCAACCACCATGCCATCCTCCCTCCCCTTTGCCTCTAAGAGTGCTCTCCACACATCCATCCATTCCTGGCTCATCCCTCTAGCATCCTCCTACTCTGCGACATCAATTCTCTACAAAACCAAGGGCCAACCCTCCCATGGACACCAGGTAATGCAATCCTCTGCTATGTATGTAGCTGTAACCATGTGTCCATCCATTTGTACTCTGGTTGTTGGTTTAGTCCCTGGGAGCTCTGAGTGATCTGGTTAGTTGATATTGTTGTTCTTCCTGTGAGATTGCAATACCCTTAAGCTCCTTCAGTCCTTCCTTAAACTCTTCCACTGGGGTCCCCAGACTCAGTCCAATGGTTGGCTGTGAGTATCTACATCTGTATTACACAGGAGTTGGTAGAAACTGCCAGGGGACATCTATACCAGGCTCCTGACAGCAAGCACTTCTTGCTATCAGCAAGAAGAAAGCAAATTGATCCATTCTTATCTCCTTGTACAAAGCTCAAGTCCAAGTGGATCAAGGACCTCCACATAAACCAAATACTTTTCTTTTCTTTTCTTTTCTTTTCTTTTCTTTTCTTTTCTTTTCTTTTCCTTTCCTTTCTTTTCTTTTCTTTTTTATACATTATTTACATTTCAAATGTTTTCCCCTTTCCATGTTTCCCCTTTGGAAACCCCTATCCCATACCACCTCCCCTTGCCTCTATGATTTAATCTAATAGAAGAGAAAGTTGGAAAGAGTCTTGAACACAGTACAGGGGAAATTTTCCTGAATCGAACATCAATGGCTAAGGCTTTAGGATCAACCACTGACAAATCAGACCTCCTAAAATTGAAAAGCTTTTGTAAGGGAAGAGACACTGTTAATAGGACAAAACAGCAGCCTCCAGAACCTTCATCCAAAAGAGGACTAATATTCAAAATATACAAAGAGCTCAAGAAGTTAGACTCCAGAGAACCAAATAATCCCATTAAAAATGGGGTACAGAGTTAGGAAAGAATTCCCATCTGAGGAATACCGAATGGCTGAGAGGCACCTAAATATATGTTCAATATCCTTAGTCATCAGGGAAATGCATTTCCTTTATATCATCTAATTCACAGTATTTTGAATTGTGTGTTCCTGGTAATGAAATATTTTAAATACCTTCTCTTCTTTTGTTTTTTGTTTTTTGTTTTTTTTTAATGTGCAATTTTTTTTTATTTATTTTTGATACTTTATTTACATTACCAATGTTTTCCCTTTTCTGGGTCTCCTCTTTGGAAACCCCCTATCCCCTCCGCCTCCCCGCCTCTGTGAGGGAATTCCTCCTCCCACCTACCTGCCCACCCATTCCCATATTCCCACCTTGACATTCCCCTTTACTGGGACCTCTAGCACTCTCAGGCCCAAAGTCCTCTCCTTTCTCCCTGATGGCCATCAAGGTGATTCCTCTACCACATATGTAGTCCAAACCATGGGTCAATAGA